>CAUYPK010003044.1:0-88791 GCA_963574355.1 Loris lydekkerianus
TTTCTTCAAATTTCTAATTCCAACTTTTGAATTGCTCCTCGAATTTTTAATTCCAAAGTTTCCTCCATTCGATTAATCTTGTTTGCAATCCAAATTCTGAATTCAATTTCTGATATCTCAGCCAGCTGTTTATGAATGGGATCTTCAGCTACATCTGCCATATCTTTCCTTGGGGCGGTTGATCTATTCTGGTTATTCATGATACCAGAGTTTTTCCGCTGATTCCGCCCCATGATTATTTACACCATTTGATTTTTCCCCTGAAGCTTTGTCAAGGACCCGTACAGTGCTATGGCCTGAGAAACTGGGGACCTGTTTGGTGTGGTGGGGCTAAATGGTTCTGTCTTGTTTTCAGCTGGTCTCTGTCCGACCTTAGTGAAACAGTTACTCTGGGTTAAAGTCTCAGCTGTGGACAAATACCAGCAATTAAGTCACCCTGCCCCTCCCCCCCCCACTGGCAACAATTGGAAAAGGAAAATCAAACCTTCCTACAACCACACACCCAGGGCACCACTTGAATAGTCCTCAGATGATTGGCTCAGTTCAAAACGTCCAAATCAATTGTCTCAGTCAGCACCTGTCTCAGGTGGGAGAGTTTAGAAGGTCTCTGGCAACTGGATCGTAGGGGTCTGGTGATAACTCAGATATGACTTGCTCAGTGCTCCATGAAGTCAGGGAGACCCACCCAGCAAATAGATTAGTCTTGGAAGGTTGATACCTTCTTCCCCACCTTACACCTATGTCACATCCATTCACTGATCGCCCTACAGGGCTGTGACCCAGTTGCCTCTAGTGAACAGATACTACAGGGGTTTGCACCTGCCTGAATCTATTTCTGCTCAGCCAGGCCCCTGGGCTCTGCCTCTATCCAGCAGGGGAAGGTGAGGCCTAACAACCTCAGGTGCTTGATGGAGGCTGGGGGGTTTTCACTCAGTTCTAGCCCCACCCCTGATTGATGTTACTGACAGAACAGAACAGAACAACTTTGCAGGAATTTGTTTCTGTCCCTGCTAAATTCCCCTGCAGAAGAGAAGCTGTTTTGAGTTCCCAGAGCCTGCGCCTCAGGCCCTGTCTTTGCTTCTGCAGGTTTGTATTTGGTTAGCTGTCAGTTCTAGTCTCCTGCCTTCCTTTGTCTATAGGCTGACGATCCCCTGAGGGCCAGGTGCGTCTTAGGCTCAGTACAGGGGTCCTCTGTGTCAGCCCCACCCTGAGAATTTCCCAGCTCTGCATGTGCGTTTTCTAGTCTACACACTCCACCCAGACCGGTATACCACCTCAGGCAAACCGTTTACTCCCAGGGCCTGCGTTTTGGTTTCAGATCTGTTCCATGGTGGTTGCCACCTGAGAAGATGCCTAGCCTTCTCTGCTTGCCCAGGGTGACAGGGAATGTGGCTTTGGAATATCCAGGAATAAGCCCTATTGTTGCCAAAAATGGCTGCTGTTCTGCACCTCAGGGCACCGCCGCTCTGGTGTGGTTCCCTCTCAGCTGACTGTCCTCTCCTCACTCCCATGCTGTGGAATCAGCACTGATAAGCTGCAGTCTAGGTTCTGTCCACACCCCTCGAGAAATCACCCAAGAATCTGGTCTCCTGGGGAACAGGCCTCTAGACCTCAGAGTGAGAGTGGAGGGGAGTGCTGGGAACTCAGAATTGCAGGTAGAGAATATATACAGTTTTATACAGTTTTATGCCTGGCAGGAGAACACCATGGCACCCTAGTAGGGCAGGTAGGTCCAGTTTTTAGAGGTTCTCTCCCGAGTGTAGTGGGAGGACCTTTGAACTCTGCTCGTTTGTTTGTGGGGCACTCTGAGCTGTTCTCTTGGGGTAGGGGACTCCCATCTGCTTGGTGATGGATTTTGTACCTTCTGTTTGTATCCTTGGGGTCGCAGCTCACTTCAGTGGGGTTGATGTGCATTCTTCAACCTTCTCTCTTGGTGCAGCTCTAATCCACCAGGTTACTTGCTAAATTTCTGTCCTTTAACTCTCCTTCTGGACAGGAGCCTCTGTGGAAAGCTGGCTTCAGTCAACCATCTTGTCTCCACCCCCTGCATCTGTACCTTTTGTCTCATGACTTTTGGAGGGGTAGGGACTGTCAACCCATGTGTTAGGCTGGATTTTTGGAGAATTAATGTCCCCTGGGAATAGCCCTCAATGAATGACTGACTCTGCTAATCTCCTTGCCTCTACTGAGGTCTAACTCTGCATGTGTATTTTACATAGGCCTCTAGAGTTCCCTAGTAGGGCTATGCTTGCTAATGGTACACCCTGTTATAGGCTCCCTTCTCTCCTGTCTTCCTTCCACTCTCTCAGTGGCATTTCCTGGGATTGCCTCACATGTGAGCCACTTGTACTCAGATCCTTGTCTAAGGGCCTGCTTCTGAAAGAATCCAAATTAGTATCAAATACATTCTTCTAAAAGTAAAACTTAAGGCCAGACATAGGGGCTCACACCTATAATCCTAGCACTCTGGGAGGCCAAGGCAGGTGGAGCACCTGAACTCAGGAGTTTAAGACCAGCCTGAGCAATGCGAGACCTGTCTCTAAAAACTGCAGGGCATTGTGTTTTCCATCTCTCCATTGCTATCCAGTTATACTGCACTAGTCCTTCTTAATTTCCTAAACTCTCATCATATTCTCTTTAAATTATCCAGTTCAGGGTGCCATCTCTTTTCTGCTGGTACTGTTACTGACACACAGCCCTAATCTATAGAGGATGGACAGGGGCATTCTGAGCCCTGTAGAATGCCAGGAATCTGGGAGGAATTATTAGTATTCAGATCAACTCAATTCCACCACACTTGCCCTCTCCAGCCCAAGCCACGAGGGTCCAGGGCTGTTCTAATCATCTTACACACATTATTTAATTTTGCAGCAAACAACAAATCCAAAAGGTTATATTACCAGTCCTGTTTTCAGAAGAGGAAAGCAAAGATCAGAAGAAAAGATTGCCCAAGATGGTGTAGTTTTCTAGAGGAAAGTCCACAGTTTGAACCCAAGTTTAGACTTTGAAGGACCAAATGAGATAGTTAAGTGTGAAGATGCTTTGAGACTATGGAGAGCAACATGCCATATCTGGATGAGCTGCAAACTGTGGTGTGGTGCTTGCCCCTCCCCTGAGGCCAGGCTGAGTCTTGAAGAGAATCAAATCTGGCAGGCAACCTAGGGATCAGACAGCCATACACCTTCCTGTGCAGAGGGGGAAACTGGCCCAGAGAGGGCAAGTGGTTCATTCCCCTAAAGACACATATTTGCTATTGGAATCAGAATGACATTCTGGAATGCATACGCTCAAGCACAGAAAGAAAAATGTGGCATTCCGCTTGGAGGGGAGGTCACAAGGGGAGGAGACAGAGAGTGGGAAACAAGCTGATTTCTGAGCTACAGCATTTTAGATTTGGGAATGCAAGGAATTAAGGATCAAACCAACAGGCCAAGAGGAGATAAGATCATGGAGGCACAAACACAGAGACTCCTCATGAGTACTGGAATAAAATAACTTAATGTAACTGTTAAACTTCCTCTGTGAGTCACACTGCATTTCCTCCAATGATGCAGGCTTCTAATACCACCCACACTCATCCTTCCTGTCAACTCTTCTCCCCCACCTTCTAGACAGATGTGGAGTTACATCCTTGGGATACAATAGTGAAAAAGACACAACTAGTTTTTGTTCTTATTGAATTTACAGTCAAATGGGAAAGGCAGACCCCAAATCAATGCACAAATAGAAGATTGGGTTGATTTCTATGAGGAAAATAAACAGAGAACCGAGCAGATATTGGTACCAGTTACTGAAAAAAAGAAGATTAAATGAGAGAGGATACCCGAGAAGGGTGAGGTCTAGAAGAACAGGTCTTTTCGAGGAGACCACAAGGATACACCTACCTGCATGGTCCTCTCCATAGTGACTCAGCTCTTGGGAATTTGTAAACTTAACTTCCTGAAACTTGGAAATTTCCAAGTTCTGTGAAATCCTGTAGTTCTGTAGGGGCGGGACTAGCATCTCCCGCTTGATTCAAACTGGCCATTGAGGAGGGTAACTATGGGGTGGAACTTTTTGACTGTCAATAAAAAGGGAAAGACCAAGGCAGTCAGAGAGCGCGACCATTTGGAATTCTTCTATGCCATAAGCTCCTGGCTGGTGAATAAAGTCCTTCCTCTTATAAACATGGTGTTTGGGTGCTCTTTCTCTCCGTTGGGCCTTGTTTTCCTGCAACATAAGGACAGCCAGGGAAAGCAGTCAAGAGTTCCAGTCCCAACATGTTATCCAAACAGACATGTCAAGTAGTTTATTGAATATGTGCTCAGAGAAGTTTGGCCTGGAGGTTGTAAAGCACTCTGCTACTCCGAGCCTTTCTCGAGTTCTATCTCTTCTTGGAAGCTTTCCCGGATAACACGATTCCTAGTGATCTTCCCTTTCATGACCATCATTCATTCATTTAGTCAGCAAATTTTTACTAAGGTCTGCTTTGTGCTAGATTTGGTGCTAGGGATTGTTTAGTGTTCTCAAAGAGTTTATATTCCGGATATGGAGTCAACTAATAAAGTAGACACTTGTAACAGAGAATAGGAAGTGCCAGGGGCCATAGGAGCGGAGCACAGAGAATGGGCCTGTGCATCATTCGGGTCCCTGCAGGAAGCAGATGGCCATCTCATATCAGTAATGTGAAGAGGCTTTATTCAGAGATGGGTGGAATGTGGGGAAACTACTGGGTGGAGAAGTGCTCTGGGGCTTAACACACTTGCACATTACTACTGCCTCTGGGCATGAATGAGAATGAGAAGGGGATGGTTACAGGAATCCAGAGTCAGGGAAAGCTCTAAGACAGGGTTGATGAACAGAGGGAGCTGTGAGCCTCAGCTGAGGATGCAACATGAGCAACAACAAAATATTTTTTTAAAAATAGGGTGACTCAAGGGGACAGAGAGGAAGGGCACAAAATGGAGCAGAGTAAAGGCAGGGTGTTCAATGTTCATCTTTTAATATCAGATTCATTTTCATGCCATGTGATCATTTTGCCTGTTCAAAAATTAAGGTTCCCCATAAATGTTGGAAAAAAGTGAAATATATTAGAAACATCTGGTTAAATGTTACTGAAAAACAAGGCAGGCAAGGAGGTTAGGGAGGGCAGGAGAAGAGAGGGATTAGGATTTGTAAATTGGATGGTCAGTGAGGGCCTTACGAAAGTGATGGCCTTTGCAACTCTAGGTGAACCATCCTTTCATCCCTTCAGTTAGCCCATCCCACCCTCAACCTCCATCCCATTCCTCCCTCCCTTCCTAAGGTCAAGACATTGTCTCTAACTTTCTAGGATTAGGGAGCTCCTTAAAAGGTCTCCTCAGACTACAGTTTCTTTAGGGATAGGAACTCAGTTTCCTCCTTCCTTTCCTCATCCAATAACAATAGAAGCTGCCATTTATTAAGCACAGCTCTAGGCACGTTATACACAGTAGGTCATCTAGCTTCACAGCAAGCTACAAGACACAGCTGGGGGAAAGGAGGCAGAGCAATCCATCATCTAATAGTCTCTTGGCCAGCTGCCTTCTAACAGTGTTACTGCCTCATCCTCACTCCAGAAAGTAGAGGATAGACCTTAAGTGAAGTACTGCAAAGTGAACAAAAATTGGGCTTATATTTTAAGTTTCCAATGGGTTCAAGGACCAATGGGTAGAAGTCAACAGGAGGCAGTTTTTGTCAAAATGAGAGAACATCATGACAATCATAGCCATGTGGCTGCTTGGAGGCAATGAACTTCCTGTCACCAGAGGTGTGCAGATGCTGAACAGCCTTATGTCAAAATGAAATCACCTTCATTAGGCTTATGAGGGATTTGACTAGGAAATTCTTGAGAGTCCTTCCAATTTAGGTTCTGTCATTAAACAATTCTAGACCTCCAAGATGGTATGAACCTAAGACTTTGATTCCAAGATATTATGAGAATAAGAGACAATCTCTGTTTTCAAAGAACTCATAATCTAGCAGTAATATTTGTTACTTTCAATAAGCTTAATAAATACTCCTATAGGGTAAAAGCAAAGCCCTGGCTAGGATCTGGGTAGGAACCCTCACTGAGCCCAGGCTATTTACTCATGGCTCAAGAACCATTTGGATCAGAGTCCTTTGGCAATTATGTTTAAAATGCTGACTTGGGGCCTCCACTCCAAATCTCCTGAATCAGAACATCTGGAGTGGAGCCCAAAATTCCCTAAGTGATTCCTAGACAGACTGAAAATAGAGACTGCATGTTAAGTGGCCAGGATGACTTCCCTAAGAAGTGACCTCTAAGACAGAGAAGAAGGAATATCTGGGTCAAAATATGTAACCATGGAAATAATGTGTTTTGATAAAGATCAGCAATTTTGTGCAAACCGCACATCATGGAGTAGGTCTCTTCTAACTGACAGCACTTCTTAGATACAATCTGAGATTCTGTGATTGAGGGTATGTGCCTCAGATCTCCTGGAACAGATCTTTGTTTGCAAGGGAGTGAGAGAGCTGGCCTGCATTTGTTATTAATTATTCCGAGCTCATAGGCCGGTAAAGAGGGCTTTGATAAGAACTCTACACAGGGTCACTGATAAACTGTTCCCTGAGATTGTGGACTGTGGCCCTCATTTCCCAGTTGTCCCTAGATGCTTCTCTTTTCTGGAGCCTACAATGTCACCAGCAAGGAAGCAACATTTGGTATGAGGACCTGGTGGCAGGAAAATGGAGTGTTCTGGGACAGAGCTGTGAGTTAGGTGTGGCTGGACACAGGTTGGTCAGGCATATGAGGGACTGGTGAGGCTTGGTGGAATGAACCATCTGCAGAGGCTATAGAGAGAGGGTGATGTAGTGGATTATGAGTCTGAGTTCTGCCACCACCGGATGTTCCTTCTTTCTATCTGGGTCTCTGCATCCTGTCAAGAAAAGAGGGTTTTTGTTAGTTCCAATCAATGATTTCTCTAGTGACCCTCGGGTTTTAATATTTTAGATTCTAAGGTCCCAGGGTCTTAACGCCTGTGAAGAGTGCATGTAGGAACTGTACCTATTTGACAGCCAGGCCAAGACCTGCTGAGGAACAGTGCCTTGCCCACCACCACCACCACCACAGAGCCACACAGGGGCACAGGCTGACTCCACCAGCACCTGGAGATCGGCCTCATGCTGAGCTAGCCCAGGCAAAGCTGAGTGACAGACGTTTGGTCTCAGGTCCAGGAAGCAAGCGCTGCAGGGGACGGAAGGGTCGGAGCCCACAGCGGGTGAGGCCAAGGAGCTGGGCGGAGGCGCCGATCCTGCGGGGGCAGTAGTGGGTGTGCTGGGGGCCGGGCGGGGCGGGCAGGGCCGGGGGAGGGACGCTCTGGAGGAGGAAAAAGAGAGCCGAGAGCGGATGGGAGCGCAGAGCCAGGAGGGCGCGGGGCGGTGCGGGGCGCCTGCCCAGCGTATAGGGGCCCAGTACCCGGGCCACTGGAGCACAGGGCGCCGAGTCCAGCGGGCAAACGGGCGCCCTCGGAGCCTTGCTGAGAGGCAGGTAAGGCACATCTGTAGAGTTGGGAAGGCTGAGCTGCAGAGGGAGTAGAAATAAGGGGTCTTCCCGCCTCCCTTCCGAGGGCCTCCAGGTTGTGTTCTCCTTGAGACCGCTAAGGACTCGAGGTCGAGGGCGCCTCAGACACCGGGTGGATATTACCCTGGGCTGGGCACAGGGATCCTAGGGCAGCACGTGGGAGTGGGGAGCTGGGCTCTTTGCACGTCCTGCTTGGAAATTATGCGAGCTTGCACTGGCTTCCCAGGCCTCAGGACCGCTACAAAAAAAGCTCCTCCACACCCAACAGATATGTAGGCGAACACCTGCGGGTCCGCAGCAGTGCGCATGCAGAAATGACACTCCAGAATGCAGCCAGTGCTGGGAAAGGTGGGAACTCCCAAAGGCATCTCCTCCATCTCCCACTTATGGAGGTCTAGGCGAGGAATCAGGAGACTTGGGTTGTAGTTCAGGTTGTGTAAACCTGTGCCATTCATCCACCTGCTCCGTGCCAGCTGTCTTCCTGGGTCACTGTCTGTAAAATGGGCCTCATACCCCACGGGACATGAGGTTGGAAAGAGGGACTGGACCTTTTATCTAGAAAGTAAATTGAGTTCAGGAGTTATTTCCTAAATCCTCCCTCCCTGGTCCCTACCAATTTGCATATAAGGAAACCGAGGCCTCAGGAGAGATGACTAACCCCAGGGACCAGACAGAACTAGAACCCAAGTTTCCTCACCCCTACCCAGGGCTCCATGTCACCTACAAAAGGACATTGTAAATGCATAAGCTCCATATTATCTCCTGGCATCCAGCCACTTTTATCAGTGGCTAGAGGCATGGGAACTGCTTTCAGATTTTCTTGACTTTTTTTTTTTTTTTTTTTTTAGAGACAGAATCTCATTTTGTCGCACTCTGTAGAGTGCCCTGGCATAGCTTACAGCAACCTCAAACTCTTGGGCTCAAGTGATTCTCTTGCCTCCCAGTAGCTAGGACCACAGGCAACCACCACAACACCTGGTTATTTTTAGAGACGAGGTCTCGCTCTGGCTTAGGCTGGTCTTGAACTTGTGAGCTCAGGCAATCCATCTACCTCAGCCTCCCAGAGTACTAGGATTACAGGCGTAAGCTACGGCGCCCGGCCTTCAAATTTTATTGACTTTTTGAAATGATAACCAGCAATATTCTCATTCACTCCACACTTCTGAAAACATATCCATAAATTTAATGTCTGGGTCCTCAAAATACCTAACACAAGGCAAGAAAGTCCATCTCACTGATGAGGAAAATGAAGTGCAGAGTGGAAAAGTGACTTAATCAAGACACAGGGCTAGATATGTTGGCAAAATAGGAGCAGAAACCCAGTCTCTTGACTTCCCTTCTGCTGTGTTCTCCACCAGCTACAGAACTACAGAATAGTACCCCTAAATGGTAAGGTACTGCAAGGATGATCAGAGAGTAGAAAACAAGAAGGGCTCCTGAAGGAGGTGAGGTTTCTGAGAATCAGGAAGAGTAGTAAGAACCTTCTGGCTTGCCTGGGCCCGGTGGCTCACCCCTGTAATCCTAGCATTCCGGGAGGCTGAGACAGGTGGATCACCTAAGTTCAGGAGTTTGAGACTGGCCTGAGCAAGAGCAAGACTCTGACTCTAACAATAGTGGGGCATTGTGGTGGGTGCCTGTAGTCCCTCTAACTATATGGGGGACTGAGGCAGGAGGATTGCTTGAGCCCAAGAGTTTGAGGTTACTGTGAGCTATGATGCCACAGCACTCCACCAAGGGTGACAAAGTGAGACTGTGTCTCAAAAAAGAAAAAAGAAGAAGGAAGGAAGGGAGAGAGAGAGAGAGAGAGAGAAAGACAAACTTCTGGCTTCTTCTGAGGGTAGGAGAGCTGGGGTGAGGAGAGGGAACAAAGGGGTGGCTATTCTTGATAATATGTGGGGAAGGTTGTGGCCACAGAAAAGGAAACAGTGTGATCAGACTGCTCAATAATTATATGTTTTCAATTTTTAAAATACTTTCCCATCTATTGTCTTCTCCTGTTCCCATGTGAGGCAAGCAGGGCAGGGATAATTATCCCCATCTTATAGATGAGGTTCAGAGGAAGTAAATACACTGTTCAAGGTCACGCGGACAAGATTGGAATCATGAAAAGCACACTTGAAAGGCAAGATCACAGGCTGAGTGATCAGGAGTTGGACTGTATGTGTGTGGTGGATGGGTGTGTATTGCCACACCCTGGGTAGGTACACAAGAAACGGTTGCAAAGCCAATGCTGGAATTTTGGGGCTAAGAATATTTGCCTTTTGGATTAAAGGGGTGCAGGGAGTGTCTGGGCTTCCGAAGAAGGCTTAGAATTCTTCCTTCTCTGACTTACCTCACCTCACTTCTTTGAGCATCCCCTTCCTCAGACCAAGTGGAATCTGTACGGGCCTGCCATTTAGGTTTTTTTGTTATTGTTGTTCTTGTTTTTTGAGAGTCTTACTCTCTCAGAGTACCATGGTATCATAGCTCACATCAACTTCAAACTCTTGGGCTGGAGCAATTCTCTTGCCTCAGGCACAATAGCTGGGGCTACAGGCTCCTGCTATGGTGCTATGGTGCCCACCAGGCTAGTTTTTCTATTTTTAGTAGAGATGGGTCTCCCTCTTGCTCAGGCTGGTCTCAAACCCCCAAGTTCAGGTGATCCACCTCCCTTGACCTCCCAGAGTGCTAGGATTACAGGTGTGAGCCATTGTGCCCAGCCTTTTTTTGTTTGTTTGTTTGAGAGAGAGTCTCACTCTGTTGCCCAGGCTAGAGTGCCGTGGCATCAGCCTAGCTCACAGCAACCCCAAAGTCCTGGGTTTGAGTGATCCCTCTACCTCAGCCTCCTGAGTAGCTGGGATTACAAGTGTTCACCACCATACCTGGATAATTTTTTTCTATTTTTAGTAGAGACGTGTCTCACTCTTGCTCAGGCTAGTCTCTAACTCCTGGGCTCAAGGGATCTTCCTGCCTCAGCTTCCCAAAGTGCTAGGATGATAGGGGTGAGCCACCATGCCTGGCCCCACTGAGGTTGCTTTTTAAGTAAACTGTTTTTCATAAATGCGTTCCCTCTACACATGCTGGAGAGGGAATGTTTTTATAGAAGAAGCATTGATTCATTTACTCTTGAGTGCCTGTTATGTATCAGGCCTGAGGAATAAAGAAATGTTATACGGCACAGGTCCCTGCCTCATACCTCACAGTGCACACACACAATTTCAGTACAGCACAGTGCTCTGATAGGACTTTGTTCAAAGTGCTTTTGTGAACAGACAAGAAGGAGAGACTAACTGGCTAGGGAGTGAGGAAGGAGTTGTATCATGAGAGGGTCTATAAAGAACGACATTGGGGCAGCGCCTCTGGCTCAGTGAGTAGGGTGCCAGTCCCATATACTGAGGGTTGTGGGTTCAAACTCGGCCTTGGCCAAATTGCAACAAAAAAATAGCCAGGCATTGTGGCAGGCGCCTGTAGTCCCAGCTACTCGTGAGGCTGAGGCAAAAGAATTGCCTAAGCCCAGGAGTTGGAGTTTGCTGTGAGCTGTGACGCCACAGCACTCTACCGAGGGTGATAAAGTGAGACTCTGTCTCAAAAAAAAAGAGAATGACATTGGAGCTGGGTCTTAAAGAATGAGTAGGAGTTTTTCAGGTAGATAAAAAGATCATTCTTACTTAAGAAAACAGCATGAGCAAAGGCAAAAGGTGTACAAGCAAGAAATGTTTGGAGAATAGCCTGCAGCTCAGTATCATGAGAACAGGGCACTGGGGAAGAGCTGTTAAGGGGATAGGGCCAGTGGCAGAGTCACATCCAAAGGAGCTTGAATGATAATCAGAAGAGTTTTAGATCTTGTCCTACAGGCAAACTTATAGTAAGATGATCTGGGGGAGAGGAGGGAGTCCACATACCTGGTTTCTGGTCCCTGCTCTGCCACAACTGGGCTGTGAGATCTTGAACAAATGATTTTCTTGGTGGTGGGAGGTCTATTTTTCTACTTGTTGAACGAGGAGGTTGTACCAACAACATGATCATTAAGATCCCTCCGAGCTCAGATTGTATTCCTGTGTCCTTCCATCTAGATATTAAGCTCTACTCCTGCTAGTCCTCTCCTATTCCACCTGCTCTCCAGTCCAGGTGAAAAGGGCAAAATTGTGCATCCCAGGAGTTGTCTTTGGACCCCCTACCTCCTTTATGTGCCCTTTCCCACCTGCCTCTCTGAACCTCATTTCCAGACATGTAAGACATACATTCTGAAAGAGTAGCTAAACAGAACCCAAGTGGAATTTCATTTTTCTCAAGAGAAACCTGAAAGAAAATCCACTAAGAAAGCCCGTTTATCCTTGAGATCACAGTGTTGCAAGTTAGACTTCCAGGTTACAGCTCAAGGCAAGTATAGTTAGTGAGAACATAAAGCAAGGAAAATAGCAGGAACCAAATGTGGCAGAGAAGAGAGTGAGCCTGGCTTTCCAGAGGCTCAGAGCAGGTCTGGAGCACGAGGGGCCATGGGAGACAGGAACATAAAGCAAGGCTAACTCCTCCAAAACTTACCAACTTCCCCCTCCACTGGATCCTTGACTAAGATTGAGGAGAATCCACAGTGCAGGAAGAGGCAGTAGTGATGGGGTTAGAGGAAATGATAGCCCGTGACCACCAGCAGGCTGTATTTGGTCTGATAAGCAGCTCAGATGCAAGGGAACATTGCCATTTGTAGTGGCAAGAGCACTGAGCAGCTCCCCAAAGATCTGCCTTCTGGTCTGAGTTCTGCTACATATAAGCTATGTCATTTCTCCTTTCTGAGCCTCAGAAGAGTGTCCTGATCTACAAAATGAAGGGACTGGCCTAGAATCTAGATTCTAGGTGATCATTAAAATCTCTTTCAGCTTGCTCTTCAAGTGTTCACCTTCCTTCCTAACTGTTCTATTCTCCTGTTTCAAGTCAAGGCCTCTCCAGGGCAGAAGCTCTGTCTCCCCCATGCAAGGAGCCTTTGTAACCAGTGACTCTCCTATAGAGGGAAGCCAAGGAGTTCAGAAAGACGAGCAAAATTCCCAATGTTGCTGACTGCCAGGTCCTGACTAGAGGCCCAGAAGCAGATCATAGAGAATCAACCTATCCCTTCATCAGCTCTCTGCCTCTCCTGACCTAAACAGGATCCCCTACACCCAGGCCCTCAACCCCGCCCCCTCCCAACCCAAAAAATCCTGGTCTAGCCAGAGAGGTTAATGAATGTCTGTTCCCTGCACTGAATCCCACCTAAAGCCCACCCTACCCTCTGCACTACTATGTAGCCCTTCTTCCCAGTCTTTCTCCTCCCCAGGCTAGATCATCCCAGCAGATGAGCTGTTAAGAGGAAAAATGAAAAAGTCAACTGATCTAGCCCTCAGTTTCTCTAGACTGGAAGAATTAGTAGTAAGTCAGTCCCAGGGCTTAGAAGTGTCTTAACCCTCAATGAAACAGTCTGCAGCCTTCTTTATCCTTGGATTTGAGAGACTGTAGAAAGCCCCAAATTGCTTCCCCCACCAGCCTCTCTTAATATCCCCCCATCTCACAGCATGGGTCTATGATTTGCATTGTCACTGGTGTTAGAGCTAATCCAGACACCTGCATTTTACAAATGCAGATAGAAGCTGAGGCCCAGAAAAGGGAGGTCACATGCCTGAAGTCATACAAGTAAAAGCTGAATAAGCTTTCTGGGTTTCCATTTTCTTCACTGTGAAATGAGGATGTTAGACTAGATGGACTCAGAAGACCCTTCCAGCCTCTGCTCTGCAACAGTAAAACCACTGCCATCTACAGAGTGCTAGTGCCAAGCACTGCATAATATTCTTTAATTTTCACAACTAACCATGCTACAGATAATTGTGTGAATTCTGAGACCATGACTATCTAAATAGGTTGAGGGGTAATATTCCATTTGTTCCTATATAAAGTATCAACCCAACTGCCGACTGCCATTCTGCCACTCACATCATTCTCTGGGATTCCAAAAAGCTCTTACTAAGGTGCTTGAGGAAAAGGAATGTTTTCAGCAGCATTAGCTGGTCCCTGAGTGAGACCATATATTCAACTGAAGTTTCTCCTGAAGTCACCCAGTTAAGACATTGTGAGCCTGGCACTGGGGGGACAGTGATCATACAATCTTGGCCGCTGCATAATTCTTGTAACTGCAACTCCAGGCTGGCCTGACCCAGCTGTTGCAGGAAGGGGAGGGGCAGCGGGAAGGGGTCAGAGCCACAGCAGGACTATTGCACAACTCTGCGGCCTGGCCTTGGGCGATCCACCTGGTTCTGAAGTTTGTTCTGTGTGTCCAGTTTCTTCCTTTTCTGCCTTTTCCCTGTTTTTCAGCTCTGCACCTTCCCAACTCCTGATGCCACTGAGACCCCAGAAGTGAGGGGTTGAGGAGCCTGAGGGCATCCACAAGGAAATTCCTGAAGCTGACTCAGAACAGTGAATTTGCCTGCTGTTTGGTGCGTTTTTTCAGATTGCGATTGCCTTCCCTCTCCCCTGTCAGTTAAAACCCCTCTTCAATAATATCTAAGAAACTGGTAATAGTGACTGCCCTGGGAAGGAGCGCTGGAATAAGGCGATTCTTTCTTTCTTCCTTTCTTTCTTCTTTTCTTTTCTTTTCTTTTCTTTTCTTTTCTTTTCTTTTCTTTTCTTTTCTTTTCTTTTCTTTCTTTCCTTCCTTCCTTTCTTTCTTTCCTTCTTTCCCTCTTTTTCTTTCTCCCTTTCTTTCTTTCTTTCCTTCCCTTCCCTCACCTCCCTTCTCTTCCCCTCCCTTCCTCTTCTTCCTTTTCTTCCTTTCTTCTCTTTCTCTCTCACTTTCTCTCTCTCTCTCTTTCTCTTTCCCTTACTCTCTTTCTCGCTTTCCTTTCTTTCTTTCTCTTTTCTTTCTTTCCTTCCTTCTTTCTTTCCTTCTTTCTTTTCCTTCCTTCCTTCCTTCCTTCCTTCCTTCCTTCCTTCCTTCCTTCCTTCCTTCCTTCTTTCTTTCTTTCTCTCTCTTTCTGTATATGCATATTTGCTTCTCAAAAACGAAAAAAAAATTTTTAATCTTCAATATAATAAATCATGTGCTCACAGCAAGCCTTGAGGGAAGCAGGACAGGAGTGATAATCTTTTGGGAGTGTTTTAATTGTGATAAAAAAACACATAATGTAGGCCAGGTGCAGTGGCTCACACTTGTAATCCTAGCACTCTGTGAAGTTGAGGGGAGAGAATTGCTTGATGCCACAAGTTTGTGACCAGCCTAAGCACAAGTGAGATCCCATCTCTACAGAAAATTAGAAAAATTAGCTGGGTGTGGTGGCATGCACCTATATTCCCAGGTGCTTGAGAGGCTGAGGCAGGAGGATAGCTGGACCCCAGGAGTTTGAGGTTGCAGTAAGCTATGATGACACCACTCTAGCCTTGGTGACATAGTGAGACCCTGTTCTCAAAAACAAACAAAACCCCCACATGTCATAAAATTTACCATCTTAACCATTTTAAGTGTATACTCAGTAGTATTGACTATATTCATATCGTTGTGCAGTAGATCCCTAGAAGTTTTTCATCTTGCAGAAATGAAACTCTATACCTATTGTATGACAACTCATGATGATGATCTTTTTTGATAGACGAGGAAACCGAAGCCCAAACAGGGAAAGTGACTCATTTCCCTCAGAGTGGGCTCCTTCGGATACACTGTCTGCTTGTGGTCTGCCTGTAAAATTGTCTGAGGCCCCTTCCTCCTTCAAGCCTTACCTTAACCATTCCCTCCTCACATCTCACATCTGCCCCTACATTGTCATTCCCTCTGCCTTGGCTCAGAAATCAGCATCTGAACTATTTTAAGACCCTAGTAGCTGGCCCTCAGTTCTTGTCTGCTTCAGTCCACATAACAGCTAGAGTGTCCTTTCTAAGCACAGACATGATCATTTTATCCCCTTTAAAAATAATGTTTCGGGTTGGGTATGGTAGCTCACATTGTATACTAGCACTTTGAGTAGCCAAGGTGGGAGGATTGCTTGAAGCCATATGTTTAAATCTAGCCTGGGAAACACAGTGAGACCCCATCTCTTTAACAAACTTAAAAATTAGCCAGGCATGGGGGCACATACCTGTAGTCCCAGCTACTTGAGAGGCTGGGGCAAGGGGATTGCTAGAGTCCAGGAGTTTGAGACTATAGTGAGCTATGAACATGCCACTGCACTCCAGCCTGGGTGACAGAGACCATGTCTCTACTAAAAAAAAAAAAAGCCATCCCCAACTACAACATGGCACTCAAGGTCCTTTAGGACCTGGCTCCTGCCAATCTTTCCTGTCACACATCCCATTTTATCCTAAGCATCTTATACTCCACCCTCTTTATGCTACTTTCTATTCTTCTAAACATTTTATGCACTTTTTGGCATGCTTTTGCTCACCTGCTTCCTTCCCTGGCTTTTTCTTCTTCCTAAAAACCGTTCAAGATCCAACTCAAATGTGTCCATCAGTGTGAGCATTCTCTAAGACAAAATCAGAACTCATCACTTCCTCCTTTATGCCTCAGTAGCTTCCGGCTTGTCCCCTGCATTGTATTGGAGCTGGCCGTGAGCACCTGAGTAGAGGGCCTGGGTATGAGCCTCTCTCAGCTCCCAGCACAGGGCCGACCCCAGATAAATGATGACTGACTGAAAGACACATTGAGTCATTCATTTCACTGTGCTGCTTCCACATGCCCTTGGCCCTACACAGGGCACACATTTTTTACCTGAGGATTGGAATAGCGGATGAGAGAACCTATACCACCTGTATTTTAACTCTGTGAACTCTTATTTTTTCCCCTCCTCCATCCAGACAAGATTGCACAAATACTAGATAGCAGAGGGCCAAAAGGACTTGCATGAAACATGGGCCAGTCCTAGGTGATTGCTGTATTATTTGGATTCATCTTCATAACTTCTGCATTCAAAAAGCTGCTCATGAATTTTTTTTAAACAGGCTCTTGCTTTCTTGTTCAGGCTAGAGCTGGAGTATAGGGGCATGATCATATCTTGCTGCAGCCTTGACCTTCTGGGCTCAAGTGAGCCACCTGCCTCAGTTTCCTAAGTAGCTGGACCTATAGCTGGAAACTACCACACAAAGGTATTTAAAAATTTTTTGTTTTTGCAGATGGGGTCTTGCTATGTTGCCCAGACTGGTCTTGAACTCCTGGGCTCAAGCAATTCTCCTGCTTTGGATTCTCAAAGTGCTGGGATTACAGGCATGAGCCCCCACACCTAGATTTGTTCATGAATGTTTGTCATGGTCAGAACTATCATTTTTTCTGGTGGAGAGATGTATAGTTAATAATCATGCTTATTAATTTTGGTTTGTTGACAGTCGTAATTAGATGAAGGACTTAGGAACTAGTCAGTGAAAGGTGAGTGCTTGGCCTATAGAGAAGTCCTGAAAGTGGACATCTTTACTGGAGACCACTGAGAGAAGGAGAACACCCAGCCAGTCTTGGGCAGGCCCTTGTCCAGTCTTAGGGCAGTCCCCTAAGAACAGAACACCAGCCAGTCTCAGTGTAGTCCCCTAGACTTTGGGGAGAGACATAGCCCCGCTGACCAGAACCATGTGGTCTAATGATACCCTTAGCACAAACAAGAGGACAGCCACACATTGCATTACATGTAAGTGCTGAAGTCAGGGAAGGCTGCAACGATAAACTTTGTGGAGGATGGTTGAGAGACAGGGAGAGTTGGACGGAAGCTTCCTGAAGGAAATAAGTGTGGAGCCTTGTTTAAAGGGAATGACATATGGTTTTAAAAAAAACAAAGATGCAAGTTTGTGTCAGGATAGCTTTTTTTATTATTATAGACTAAGGCTCCTAGAGAGGAAGGAAAAGGAACGTTTGTTATTACCTATTATAGTGGCTTTGTTTTGAAGACAGGATAGATAGTTAAGGTGACTGTGTCTTTTCTTTCTGCATCACATGAACTCAAACCAGACTGACTACCCCTTTTACACCCCAACCCCAGGCTGTTCTTCTCCTGTCCAGTGCCTGCAGTGGTCACCGCCCTCCCTTTGTTCCCCATGCCACCTTCCTTCCAACAGAATTTCCCCAAATAGCTAGTAATACCTGGAATGTTTGGGACATAGGATGCTTGAGAGGCCAAATGATCTAGCTTCTGGCCTCTAGGTAGGGTGAAAACTAAGCCATCTCCAAGCATCTTATAAATAGTGTCTGTGGAGTTCATAAAAAGAACCATGTTGAAGGAGAGTTCTGATGACTGTCTTCTATTGGTGCTAAACAGTCCTGCTGAGAGCCGGTGAAGTAGAAGGAGCTTTGAGCTGACCATTGAAGAACAGTGTTTTCTATCTTGGCTGTACCTCTACTATACCATGTAATCTGGTATATCTCTCTGGGTCTGTTTCTTGTGTAAAATTGAAGGAATCAAGTTAAATAATTCCTAAGGTTCTTCTAACCTAAAGTCCAGTGACTTATAGAATCCAAAGAAAGGAAAGATGAATGTGGATTACAATGATCAGGGAAGGCTTTATTCTACGCGTGTTTATTGAGTATCTGTTGAGTACTCTCATAAGTGCTTGAGTAAAACAGACATATTCTTGCCTTCATTGAGCTTGTGGTCTAGTGGAGAAAACAAACAAGTACACAAGAAGTTAGAATAAGTATGATGCTAGCATTTGAGCTGGAATCTGAGGAGTGGACAGTCAAGCTGCAGGTAACAGAAGCCATCCCCTCTTTCTTTTCCCTCCCCACCAGAGCATCCTCCGATTTTTCCTCCACCTCAGTCTCTATGGAGACCAACAATAGGACTGAGACCTGGTATGAGAGCCTGCATGCTGTGCTGAAGGCTCTGAATGCCACTCTTCATAGCAATTTGCTCTGTCAGCCGGGGACAGTACCAGGGCCAGGGCCAGGGCCAGACAACCAGACTGAGGAACGGCAGGCCAGCCTACCTGGCCGTGATGACAACTCCTACATGTACATTCTCTTTGTCATGTTCCTGTTTGCTGTCACTGTGGGCAGCCTCATCCTGGGATACACTCGCTCACGCAAAGTGGACAAGCAAAGTGACCCCTACCATGTGTACATCAAGAACCGCATATCTATGATCTAACGTGAGGAGGCCGGGGATGTGGAAGATCAAGACACCTAGAGATCACTCCTGTTGCCTCCAGAACTCAGCTATGGGACCACATAAGGCCTCAGTGCCTCCTTCTGCAAGACCAATAAGAAACAGTGCAAAGGGAGGTCATCACTGGGGTGGGAGGGCTGGCAGACCTGGGCCTTTTGGATAAGGATTTTTTCAAGGCAAAGATAGACTTTATAAATAGTAGAAGCATGAACAAACATAGAGAAAAGCAAAAGAAAATGACCAATACCTGGTCCTGTGGCTGGAATTTAAGGGAAATGGGGGTTAGAGAAAGGAGAAGAGAAAGTTGCAGCAGAGGAAAATAAAACGGGAAGATGCTCTGGGGACATATTTTTTAATGTTATCTTCAACAGTCATGAGAAGCAGTGACATCATCCCACATCACAGATAGGAAATCTGAGTAACATTACTTATTTATATTTGTTCACATTTCAACACATTTAACATATGTAATTTTAACCCTGTCATTCACCCTCCCAACCCTGCCATGAGTAAGTAAAGCAGGGCCAGTGCCATGCTGCCCATCTGGGCCAGAGTAGTGCTGTGTGGAACCCAGGAACTCTAGTCTCCTTGCCTAGTGCTTTTCAGAGCTCTGTGCCATACAGGAGTGGATCCCGGCCTGAAGCCTATACAACTCTGGAGAGTCTCTTTCAGAGAAATAATTCAAAAGTATCTTTTTTTTTTTTTTTTTTTTTGAGACAGAGTCTCACTTTGTTGCCCTTGGTAGATCGCTGTGGCATCATAGCTCATAGCAAGCTCAAATTCTTGGGCTCAAGCAATTCTCTTCTCTCAGCCTTCTGAGTAGTGGGGACTACAGGTGTCTGCCACAACACCCAGCTATTTTTAGAGACAGTGTCTCACTGCAGCTTAGATTGGTCCTGAGCTCCTGAGCTCAAGCAGTCTACCATGGCCTCCCAGAGTACTAGGATTACAGGTATGAGCCACCACTCTCAGCCCTCATTCAATAGTATCTTACTTTTGTAAATATTACAAAATATAACACCATGTTAAAATGGCCCTTGCCAAGACCTTAAGAAGGGGTCCATGCGGGTCAGGGCCTTGAATGTTGTGCCTTATTAGCTCCATGGTTCATGTACCTCTTGAGCCAAATCACAGGGCCTTTCCCAGCCATATCTCTAGTTAAGGGCACTAAGCTACCTCTAAACCAGCCTCTTGCATTTTCAATTGAGTCCTATGAGAAATTTTCTGATACAAATTGAAATCTGCATCTAGAAGATTATGATAACACTTAGAAGATTGTTATTTTAAAAGAAGAAGAGTATGAAAGGCAGGTACATGGTTCAGTAGAAAGAGAACTAATCCCGATTCTACCACCAGTGTGGCGTATGATCTTACACTGGACACTTCTTTCTGATCCTTTTTTTCTTTGACATAATGAAATGTACTTAAAAGCCTCTAGGCCTGTATCAGTTCTGACATTCTAGGCTTTGCATGCATTAGATTGAACTACATGAAACAACTGAATTTGTAGATCAACAGCAGCTAGATCTCAGACTTTCATATGGTTCAACCTAATATGTGCAGTGTGGTGGTGAATACTTCACAAGCTACTTGCCCCAAATCCCAGGCTGGAACCATCCACTCTTCTGGGTTTGTCCAATTTCAATTTAAGGTATATCCAAGTGGTCCTCTGAAGGCCCCACTGAAACATACTATGTACATATCTGTGTATAGCAGAACTCAGAATATTTTGATTACAGTTATCTCTGATGAACAGGATTATGGATGATTTCTCCTTTGCAATTTATAAATTTATATAATATTTGACTCACTTGACCACGAATATGTTACTTGTATAAAAAAAGGAAAAAAGCTACTTCTGCTTTGAAACAAATAAAAATAAATCCCTATGTGTTTCTTGAATGAAGGGTCACAGAACACATTTGCTCACCTAAACAGTTATGTTGACTCTGCAAATCTGTGCTGACCCCCACGTGCACTCAAGCTCTTTCTGGTCTCTTCTTGAGGAAGAAGATGTAACGTATGGGAAGATGTAACGTATAGGAAGACAACAGATTCAGAAGCCTATAGCTGATATGACTTTAGAGACCACCCAACCCAAACTCCCAAATAAAATATGAAATGCAGTTGAGTGTAGAGAGAATGGTCAGATGATGAATGCTATAAGGATCTTGAGAAATGAGACTGAAGAGATCTAGAGGAGTCAGACAGAGGGAGAACTTGAACTGGGCTTTGAAAGATTGGACAGATCTAAACAGGCAGAATCAATAAAAGGAACAGAACAAGGGAGGCTTAGAGGAGAAATGAGAGGTAACACGCTCCTGGAGAGCAGGTCAGTTGGGGAGACAAGCAGGAAGCAAGTGCAATGTGGCCACACTATGACTTTGGTGTCCCCCCATCTGGGAAGAGGCGCCCCTTCACACTCACAGAACTTAATAATAAAATAATACGAATTATGTTGCTTGCAATTTATAGAAACCCAATGTATGTATATTAGCATAAGTATGAAAGGAGGTTTATGAAAGGAGTATGGGGCAGCTCACAAGTTCAAAAGAGAAGCTACAGACAACAGGGCAACTTCAGGGATCTTGGTGCGTGGAATAACCCATTGCTCTGAATTCACAAAGTAGAAGCTCAGTATATCTCATTGCACACACCCAGAATTGGACAAAATAAAATTCTGGAATCTTAAGGGGGTAAAATGTAAACATTCTAATATTTTACAATGCAAGCACTACTCTGCCATTTGTGTAAGTTCTGTCCTGCTATTTCGCTCAGTCCCTAGGAGCTTTTTCTGCATGGCTTCTGCCCTCTGCTGACCAAATCCCAGCATGTCACCTTGTGTTCTCAGAGCAAAGCTTCAATTATCAACAGATACTGATTGAGTGGCTACTAGGTACCAAACATTCACCTAGGCACACTCGGAATACGTAAGTAAACAAAAAAGATCAAAGAAATCCCTGCACTAAGCAATCACTCCATGTCAGGCACTGGTCTAAGCATTTTATACACTTGAGCTCATTAAGCATTTTAAATCCTCATAACAACCCTATGTAGTAGGTATTCCTTACAACGACCTCAAAAGAGCCCAGATGTTTTTGATCTAGTGCCTTTTATGCACCTTCAACTCAACTTATCTCCCATGGCACACACAGTTCAGAGCGTGGATCTGAGAAGTCCTCAGAAATGAAGGAGAACATGATTTGGGGAAATGATGGCAGAGGATTAACTCCAGTTGTTTGAAACTGGGCCTCCTTGAAATAGACACATTTATTGATGGGATGCACTTTTCAGGAAAAACTTGCAAAAAAGAGAGCAAAGCAGATAAAAAAGGGAAAGTGTGTCTCAGGTCTTTATCTAGCTTTGGCTGACCCACAGGGAATGGTTATACACTGAGGAGTAAACCACAGGTAGAATTACATTCCTCTGAGGCCAAGGCACTCTTCCTGGCCTTTTGTATCTCCAAAGTCAGTCATGGAGTGTGGGCCGCCCTGCCAGGGAGGGAGGAACAAATGATGGTTGTAAGGAGGTAATGGTCAGCTGAGGACAATTTGCAAAGGGTGGCAGCTGTGAGCTATTGCAGGCTAGGGCAGTGGTAGTAGACAGCATAGTAAGGAAGTGATCTTGGCTGGAGATTAGTAACAGCCTGGTACCTCAGGAAGGTTCTAACGTTTAATTTTCTTTCTTTCTTTCTTTCTTTTTTTTTTTTTTTTTTTGAGGGAGAGTCTCACTTTGTCACCCTCAGAAGAGTGCCATGGCATCTTAGCTCATGGCAACCTCAAACTCTGGGGCTGAAGCAATCCTCTTGTCTCAGCCTCTCAAGTAGCTGGGACTACAGGCACCTGCCGCAATACCCGGCTAATTTTTTTAGAGACCAGGTCTCGTTCTTGTTAAGGCTGGTCTCAAACTCCTGAGTTTAAGCAATCCACCTGCTTCAACCTCCCAGAGTGCCTGAGATTACAGGCCTGAGCCACCATGCCCAGCCTGGCACTCAATTTTCATCACAGAATTGGCCCTTCTTTTTATGGCTATCTTTTCTGATCCCTGCTAGCCAGCCCACTGGCTGCTGGCTCCTACAAAGGCATGTAACCTCCCAGGTATGCTCACACTTGGCTGAGACCAGATCTCTGCAGAAAGGGTTGCCACTGAGTTGATGCAGCCAACACTCACAGCAACCTATGAAGGAGGCCCATGTGGGGCCCTTTCAGCATCCATTACAGCTGTGCTGTTGGGGAAAATGGAGTAGAAGTGGAGTATCACCGCTTGGGAGCACCTTCTAGTTTGAGAAACAAGAGACACACATAAAATAAAAAAAAAAAAACAAAAATAACACCAAATAGAACCAAGTAAAACAATCTAATCACTAAGTACAAGAAATCATGGGGGACAGATGAGATTGGTCAAGGAGAAGAATGTATTCATGGACATTTCTTGAAGGAAGTGGTATTTGTGGTAGGATATGAAGAACTAACAGGATTTAAGGTCCAATGTAATATGGTACAAGGCCAGTGTTCCAAGTAGGTGGATGGCTTTCCTCTGCTCAGTCATTTAGGGATCACTTTGTTGAAGCATTTTTTTTTTTTTTTTTTTAGACAGAGCCTCCAGCTGTCCCCCTGGATAGAGTGCTGTGGCATCACAGCTCACAGCAACCTCCAACTCCTGTGCTCAAGCGAGTCTCCTGCCTCCGCCTCCCAAGTAGCTGGGACTACAGGCGCCTGCCACAACGCCTGGCTGTTTTTTGGTTGCAGCCATCATTGTTGTTTGGTGGGCCCAGGCTGGATTTGAACCTACCAGCTCAGGTGTATATGGCTGGCGCCTTAACCGCTTGAGCCTCAGGCACCAAGCCTGTTGAAGCATTTTTGGTTAGTGACCAAAAGAGAAAGAAAAAGAGAGAGGAAGAATACAAGTCTCAAGCTAGAGATTTACTCTTAAGCAAGGCAAAACCTACATATATCTCTACTCAGATCCATTGATGGGGCTTAGTCAACAGGGCCACAACTGGCCTCAAGGGGAGCTGGCGAAAGAGGTGCTTATCTGAGTCGTCATGACCCAGCCAAACATCCATTGCTATCGAGAAAGGAGAGAATGGATTCTGGTGGACAGCTGGTGGTCTTCACCCTACCCTCCTCCCACTTCCCCCAGTACTGGTCAAAATAAAACATCTATAGGAAAAATCAGGAAGAAATGCTGCTACTTTAATTAATCATGTTTTCAATAGGAGAGAGGGAAGAGGAGTGAGGGCAGGAGCTTTTTGGGTATAACTAAGTCTGTCCTGGAGTGTGACTTTTGCTTTTTTTTCCCTGGCACCTGTAAGTCTGGTTTCTCCTCTCACTGGAATGGTAATATCCAAGATATTGGTTTAGGCATAGGAGGAAATGACAAAGCAAGGCTTTCAGGCAACCTTGTATAGGAAAAAGAATCCTCTTTCAAGTATTACTAAGAAACCAAGAACTCGATCTGCCTGATGAAATCAGAGAGCCATCTGTGTAATGGAGAGTAAACTCCCGGGACCAAGAGAGTCAGCAATTAGTGAACAGGAAAGAAAAAGGGAAGAAAAATCAGTATTTGCTAAACTACTGTACCTTTTGCTATGCATGGCCCTGGGCCACAGGGAACTGTGTTACACCCCCGCCTGGGGGTGGCTCACCACCAGTGATGGACTGATCCAAAACCCAGTGGACTGGTTCACTATCTCTATCTGGGACAACTCTGAAGGGCATCTCAGCTCCAGAACTAACCATAGGACAGCTGAGGCTTCCATGACAACCACATTGTGAGTTAGCTTCTTCCTCTGCCCACTTTCACTTCCTCACTTCCTTATTTCCTAAGAGCACTCTCCCCCAAACCCGCATGCAACTTTCCACCTCAGTCTGTTTCTAAGGGAATCAATCTCTCCCTCAGCAACTGTTCACTAATATTGAGCCTATTCCAAGGTTGGTGTCAGTAATGATGGAGGCATGAGATGACAGAATACAGATGGAGGCAGTCAGGGGTTCTAGCAAACCAAAAAGACAAAGCAGTAATGGAGACCCGTAGTGTGCATTATACTTACTGAACATAACTAGCCACTAGAGGGCCCAGCACTACAGGCCTACAGCTTTGCTACTTTACAGCATTTTGCCCTTGATCCGGCAGACACCCAGCATGATCGTCTACACTAGGAAAAAACCTTGTTAGCCTATTGCTTCCTTCTCTTTTACCTATTCCAGGGATAGCAGTGTCCTAGCCTGTTCTGATACCCTAGCAGCAACTCTTCTGTGCCATTACATATACACTTATTTCTCTAAATCAAGGTCTCCAAAGCCTGTTTCCTACCCATTGTTCCAAGGGGTTCTGAAGATCTGAAATGTGGAATTCCAAGCAGTTGGGTGTAACATTTCTTACCCAGGAAGGGAGAGAATCAGCAACATAATGTCTGGTCCTGCCAATATCCCCTTTCCCCAGTTTCCCAGTTTGTAGTAAAGATAAGACAACTAAATTTATGCTTGGTGCCTGTAGCACAGTGGTTACACTGCCAGCCACATACACCGAGGCTGGTGGGTTCAAAACTGGCCCTGCCTAAACAACAATGACAACTGCAACAAAAATAGCCAGGCATCGTGGCAGGAGCCTGTAGTCCCAGCTGCTTGGGAGGCTGAGGCAAGAGAATTGCTTAAGCCCAAGAGTTTGAGGTTGCTGTGAGCTGTGACACCAGGTACTCTACCCAGGGCGACATAGTGGGACTCTGTCTCAAAAAAAAAAAAAAATAGACACCTTAGATGCAAAATATAGTGGCCAAGGAAGAAAGGGATCCTAAGAGCCTTCATGGACATTGTGTAATTGAGTGAGCTAATTCATGAATTCTTTCTACTGTGGACTTAGTAAAAAAAGACTTAGAGGAAATTTTCCTCTATACACTATTTGGAAGTTTAGTTAGGTGGGGAAGCTTCCCTTACCTTAGGGGGAAAACATTTGGAGGTCTCTGTTTCCAATTTAGACTGAGAGAAACAAAGCTCTGACGATCAAAGGAGCCTAGAGTCTAGCCAACCTAGACTCAGCATGGTTGGCTTGGCTATCTCCTAGTGCCCTCCCAGTATCTCTGGCAGTGATGAGTACAAGGACACTTGGGGGATAAATACCAAACCATGGCTCCTAAAGGAATTCTTGGTGGCCATTTTTACAATGAAAGAATAAATACCTTGAGCAACTAGGCAATATACTTCTCACTGGTCCATAACTGCTTGACAATGAGCATCTTCATCACAACTACAATGGACTAAAGATGGTATTCAGGTTTTCTAGACTGGGAAAGCCCTGGGATTTCTGCATCCCACAAAAACTCTGAAATTACATGTTTTACCAACCTAGCAGGTGGGAACAAAGTTAAATTTAATTGGATTTAAATTAAATAAAACTTTGATTTGAATTAGAAAAAAATAAAGAAATACAATGTTGGCTCAGAGCCTGTAGCTCAAGTGGCTAAGGCACCAGCCACATATATCAGATCTGGCGGGTTAGAATCTAGCCCAGGCCTGCCAAACAACAATGACAACTACAACCAAAAAACAGCCAGGTGTTGTGACGGGCGCCTGTAGTCCCAGCTTCTTGGGAGGGGAGAGGCAAGAGAATCGCTTAAGTCCAGGAGTTGGAGGTTGCTGTGAGCTGTGATGCCACAGCACTCTACCTGGGGCGACAGCTTGAGGCTTTGTCTCAAAAAAAGAAAGAGAAATACAATGTTCTTGTACTTATTTGTTATTGAATAAATGAAATGGGTTACATAGCTCTGATATCACAACAGCAAATCTAGCCTTGAGAGAAGATATTGGGGAAAAGTAAGGTCTGAGAGACACAAGTCTTCTCACCACAGGAGCCCAAGGCCACACCTACAGTGGCAGCTCTTAGGAATTTGCAGAAACTTAACTTCCTGGGACCTGGAAACTAATGCTTGGTAAAAGCCTGAGCTCACCTTCTCCAATCAATCAATCTAATTGATTCAAACTGACCAATTAGAAGGGTACCCATGGATGAGGTAAGATCCTCATCCATGACTGGAGATAAAAGGGAAAAGACAGAGCTGTTGGGGAGCATGGCCATTTTTGGAATGTAGTCTGCCATGGCTCTGCCAGCTGAAATAAAGCCCTTTCTCTTTTAAACATGAATGTTTGGGTGTGGATGTTTCTTTCTCTCTATCAGGCCTCATTTTCCTGCAACAGCCTGGCCAGGTTAATACAAGAATAGTACTGAGGGATTACCATGTGTTGGTAATGCATTATTTCACTTAAGATTAAATGAACTCACTGAGACTTAGAGAAGTCAAGTGGATTATTCAAGGTCATACGGCCAGTAAATGGGAAAACGAGGTTTGCTGGATTCCATGTCTAACTTCTTTAGCTATTCACTCCCTGTCTCCTAGCCACTCACTCAATGACATTTTGTCCATCACTCATTAATTCATGTAGGTAGACATGCACTCAGTGAATGGGATTGACACAGTTATTCCGTTACTTAAACAGTGAGACAGATCTAGTAGTAGTTTAAAAGAATCTTAGATTCATAGAACATTTGCACTGGCAGCTGGCCTAGTGGGAAGAACAAAAGCTTTAGGGCCAGATAGACTAGATTGAAGTCCTGGCTCTACTATTCACTCCATATGTGACCTTTAGCAATTCATTTAACCTTCCTTATTCTCAGTTTTTATATCTATATATCACAAATAATAATATACTCTCATTACATTAACGTGAGTAGAGATGATGATACATAGAACTAGTTACAGAATTTCTGAGTACCAGTACAAAATGAAAATTGTGGGGCTCCTTGTTAAAAAATTACCAAGAATTTGGCTGAGCATGATGGCTAATGCTTATAATGCACTTTGGAAGACTGAGGAGAGAGGATTGCTAGAGGCCAGGAGTTTGAGACCAGCCTGAGCAACATAGTGAGACTCCATCTCTACAAAAAATAATAATAATAAATAGAAAAGTTAGCTAGGTGTGGTGGTTTGTGCCTGTAGTCAGAGCTTCACCGGAGGCTGAAGCAGGAGAATCCCTTGAGCTGAGGAGTTTGAGGCTGCAGTGAGCTATAGTAATACCACTACACTTTAGCCCAGGCAACAGAGCAAGACTCTGTGTCAAAACAAAGAAACCAAAAACTTATAAAGAATTTGAGTGTGGTGACAACAGAGTCTTAAAACCAAGTGTAGGGCTCTTCTGAGCATGGGCTCTGGTGGCACATCCAGTATCTGGCACAGAGTAGTTGTGTGATAAATTGTAGTAGTTTTTCTCTTTAGATCATTGATTCTAACCTTCTTTGCCAGATGAGGAAACTGAAGTTCAAAGAAGAGTACAAGGCCAGGCACAGGGACTCACATCTATAATCCTAGCACTCTGGGAGACAGAGGGAGGAGGATCCCTTGAGCTTAGGAGTTCAGAGACCAGCCTAAGAAAAATGAGACCCTGTCTTTATTAAACATAGAAAAATTAGCTAGGAGTTGTGGTGGGTGCCTGTAGTCCCAGCTACTTAAGAGGCT
The DNA here is from genome assembly GCA_963574355.1 of Loris lydekkerianus. NCBI lineage: Eukaryota > Metazoa > Chordata > Mammalia > Primates > Lorisidae > Loris > Loris lydekkerianus. The sequence continues at coordinate 28,127 of CAUYPK010003044.1, forward strand.
GGGGCAGGAGAATCACTTGAACCCATGAGTTTGAGGTTGTTGTGAGTTAGGCTGAAACCACAGCATTCTAGCCTGGGACAACAGAGTGAGACTCTGTCTCAAAAAAAAAAAAAAAAAAAAAAAAAAGTACAAGATGTAACTTAGTGGCAAAGCCAGGACCATAACCCAGAGTTCCTTTGTTCCCAGCATTTCCCAAGAGTTTTCTGTATGATGGTAATGGATATTCCATGAATAAAAGTTTCCATCAACAAGCAAGTTTGTGAAACACTAGGTTAAGGTTAAATAGAACTCTTTTCCAGAGACTTTTCTATGTGTAACATTGACTCTCCAAGACAGGGATATAACATAGAATATAGCTCCAAAGTATTTGATATGGAATCCTTTTTGGGCATATTAAGTATCTCTTAGAACTCTTTTAGAAATGCTGCTCTATATAGTGCTTCAGGGTGATGGAAGTTTCCATGGGTTTTGATCTGTGGGGTGTGGTTGTTTTTATTCTAAATTAGAAGCAAACCTTTGGGCCTTTGTGTCAGTATCCCTGTCCCAGCTGACTTGTGAGCCTGAGGATACTAAAATAATGAAAACCAGACTCCAGGAAAAGCATATTTGTTTAGAGTCACCCAGTTGCATTCAAAAGGCAGGTCAAAATGCCTCTGGTCCAGGAATAGGAAAATAAAACATACACCATGACCCCAAATGCTTTCCATTTTGGGTAATTTGCTTACAGTCACCACAATACAAAAGTAATAGCTAAAGTCTGACATGAAGTCACCCAAGAAGTGAGGAAATCAGGGTTCTTCCTCCATTTGTTTATTAGCCATTTGACCAAAATGGATCAATTCATCTGCTCATGAGTACACTCTTGGACTAAGTTAAATTAATCTCTCCCTTCTTTGAACTACCAAACATCTATATTCCATCTCTAGCACTCTTTCCCCACAAGTCCTTGAGAATCTCTATGGAACATAGTTTGAAAACCAGGAGACTGGATGATCTCCATAGTTCCCTTCAGCTCTTATAGTCTGTGATTCAAATTTATTCTTTTCCAACCTCTTGCCTTCACCTATTAATGAAAGACCCTAACTCCTTGAGAAATGCTCCTCTTAATTTCTGAGCAGTGGAGAGAGTAATTTTTACATGTTGTATTGATGAGGTGCCAGATGAAATGGATCCTTTGAGAGTTCTCAGTACATAGAATCCATTATGTGAAATGTACAGAAGGGAGAAGACTACCTCTCTCCCCACATCATGCTATCCTGTGTCATATAAGCTTCTATTTATGACCTTTTGACTCATAGAGTTTCAGTAAAGCGGGTCTTCTATATTTCGTGGATTCCTTCCTAACTCCCATTTCCTCTCTACAAATTACTAAGCACAAACCAATGGTAGGTTGAAGTAGGGCTGCAGAAAGGCCAAGAAACAAATCTCATGATAAACCTAATGCTTTGGACCTACTCCTCTTTGATTCTGAAGATTCTGTTACTGGATCTTCTCACTCTCCTTAGGAAGAGCTCCCTGCCAGGAGAGACCTAAAGCTCTTGTGAAGGACAGACATTTGGTGTTATGCCTACCAGGTCAGATGTGCCTATTTGGATCTTCTTCTAGGAAGTAGATGCCAAGACCAAGGAGTATGGCATGGTGACACATGCCATGGTGGGCATGGTGACGCATGCCTTTAATCCCAGCTCATTGGGAGGCTGAGATTGAAGGATCATCTGAATTCAAGGAATTCAAGGAATTCAAGAATAGCTTGGGAAACATAGCAAGGCCCAGTCCCTTAGCAAAAGAATTTAAGGCTAGGTGTAGTGGCTCACGCCTGTATCCTAGCACTCTGGGAGGCCAAGGTGGGTGGATTGCCTGAACTCAGGGGTTCGAGATCAGCCTGAGTCAGAGCTGTCTCTAAAAATAACCTGGCACTGTGGTAGGTACCTGTAGTTCCAGCTACTTGGGAGGCCGAGGCAAGTGAATTACTTGAGCCCAAGAGTTTGAGGTTGCTATGAGTTATGGATGCCAGGGCACCCTACTGAGGGTGACAAACTCTGCCTTAAACAAAAAGCATTTTTTTTAAAATGCAAGAAATTTATTAGGGGAAAAACCTGTGGAAAAATAAAAGGGAAAAAAGAGCAAGAGTAAGTGAAGAGCCTGAGACTGCGATGCAGGTCTGACACCAATAAAAAAGGGAGAGAGAGAAGGATTAGGCTGGAGGAGCCTCAGACTTCAAAGCAGCTTTGAGAAAGTCCTAGCCGCAACTGGAAGCCACAAAACAGAAACTGAGGATTAGAAGAGCTCCACATTGGGCAAGAATGATCTGGCTTTAATATGTCTCAGTGTTCAGTCAGTGGCAGGGAGGAGGCTAGAGAGAGCACAACCCAGATGCATACACTGCAGGATATCCCCCAGGTGCTGCTACTGGAGGCTGGCAGCCCACTGCACTCCTGGCAGGTTCTCTCCGTGGGAGATCTGAGCAGCACACTCTCCATGGCCACCACACTGCAGATGCCCATACCTGTGTGAATTCCAAAAGTAGACATAATTTAAGTTCAAACTAAGCCCATTACGCATATTTATTAAAAATTTTATTGGGTGTATAAAAAGGGCTGGTCTGGGAAGGTTTCAGGTGATCAGGTGAGTTTTTATTACCATTACTGTGAATAATAGGGATGTTTCAATAGCCTCCCTTGTACATTAACCCTGTGTCAAGCTTAATTCAAAAGAGAACTATCCTTGGAGAGGTTAAGTAATTTTGCAATAAAATATTCTTCACACTTGGGGAACTCAGAGCAGAGCTTTGAAGACTTTCTATGCCAGTCACTGGATGCTCCAAGGAGGGAGCCTTTTAGTAGAGTTGGACCTGGAGGTTACTGGAGAGACCTTGAAATTGATCTGGCAGCCAACTGGTTGGCATGAGGGCATGCTCCACCCCCAGGACACTGCCAGACAAGATTCAGGATTTGTTGAGAGGCAGGCTCAACACCTGTTGTGACTCCTGGATGAGTTCAAGAAAAAACAGAGAAGAGGAAGGAACTGGAAAAGAGGGATTTGCAGCTAGAAGAGGTAAGACAGCAGACTGCTCAGCACCATGCCAAAATTCATCCCAATCTAATCACTTGGCAAAAAACATAGCGTCAGTAGTATAAAGAACATTGGACATGACACCTGAGCTTTGCCTCTAACTCCCTGGCTGACCTTTGTCACTGCCCCTCTGGGCCTGTGCTCCTTGGCTGTAATCTACAGTGCTAAACCAGACACGCTTTAAAGTTCTTCCATTTGAACAGTCTAGGATTCTAATAAGCTTCCTTAAAATAATCTTGGAAGAGCTTGGCAAGAAACAAAAAAGGCACAAGGTGAAAAGAATTTCCTGTTAACCCAAGAACAACATCATATAAATACCTGAAAATATGCATAGCATAACCTAACAATCTAATCTATTGTAATGATAATAAGCTGTTATGATAGGCAGTAGATTCTGGGAATGGGAGCCACTAACAACTTTAAAGTAGAGATAATTTCCTGATCGAGACATTCACGGCATTAAAATGTGACTCTGTTCTATCTTTATAGAGAGTTGCAGATGATCAGGGAAGGAAAATAGTTCCACCTATCAGCTGGTTCTAAAGGATCTGAGTTTTACATACATTCCTTCAACAACACATGAGCCACCAATGTCACTAAAGCAAAGAGGATGAAACTTTTCCTGTCCTTCATCAAACCTTCCTCGAATTTTCTCTTGTAAAAACAAACCATTTCTAGCCCCCTTTAAATCTGCATTTGCCATTTATTTTCATGTCGATGAGAATGCTGGGAGGGGAAAGCATCTGTGGTTTTTTTCCCTCGTCTTATTATTTTAGGATTCTAAGAACAACAGGGTTTCATAATCTCTTCTTATTTATTCTTCTTATTGAGCGAAGAAAATGCCAAAATAAAAAAACCAAAGCAAATAAAAAAAAAAACAAAAACAAAAACCTGCAGTCAAGGGAATGACATAATTAGCAGCCAATCAGGAAAAGGCTGTGTGATCCTCAGCCTTCAGATACTTAATCTTCCAGGCAAGGCTGCTTGGGGAGGATCAGGTTTTCTCTTGAGGTTTCTTTTTGAATTAAGCACCACTGAGAGCTATAGTCCAGAAACACAAACTCTTGACCTAGTCCCTGCTAGACAGACAGGTCTAGGGAGATTGAATGACCTGCAGGGAGAGAGGGCTATGCTCTACGGGAGATCAGACCGAAACAAAGGGAAAAAGGATTGTGGGGATACAAGAGCAGCCACAGAGGACTGTGCCACCTAAATAAATAATGGCATGTTTGGCAGCAGATCCAATTCTCAGACATGCCTGGGGCCTACAGGTAAGACCCTTTGGATCTCAGATGTTATTTCCTCTGGGAAGCAGGATGCCACACACAGTAGTATTCGTTCCCTGGGTGTGCCCCTCACAGGATAGATGTAAAGGATTTACATATTTCTATGACAATTTTCTGGTAGTTGGTGTTTTAAGGAAAGGGCATCATTTTTTTCTCCCTGATTCACAAAAAGGTGCTATGTGGACTGGCAGTGGCCCTGCTGAGAATCCTTTCCCAACTCTTACCAGAAAAGGTTTAGTGCCCTCTATCTGCTGCAGAAGGACTCCATCTAGCATGGTATTTACCATGCTGTATTCTAATTGCCTGTTTACTAGTCTATACACATGCTATATTGTCAGCATTATGAGGGGAGAGGTCCTTATATGGTCTTATCTGATACTGTACCCTGGGCCCTAGAATGGTGGTTGGCTCTAGCACAGGCTCATGGTGTTTGTTGAATGAATGAGCAACCTATTCTGAGCTACTCCAATACTCTTGCCCAAGTGGACAGAGAGCTTGGCATCATGAAAAAAGTACTAGTCACTTCCACGCTTCATGACCTTGTTGCACCTCTAACTATCCGACTTTGGGGAAGTCACTTCACTTTAGTATTCTTGATGCAAAAAAGGAGATAATCCCCACCATGTCCACCTTAAAGGGTTATTGTGAGGAGCAATTTAGAAGTATTACTTGATAAACGTATGAAAACACTAAACACATGAGAAGGAGCTGTACCAGAGAACCTAGACTATAAGGGGTACAAGACTACCAGGAGTGACCTTATTTCTGAACATAGGAAGTAATCATCTTTAGCAGAAAACTAAAGATTTCTGGGTCAGATTATAAGGAAAGATACCCCCAAATGTCAAAAGACAAACTTACTGTTTCACATAATTAAGGGCAAAGTTGTAGGTAGGCAATTGGAAATGGGCACAATAATGCCACAAGGTAGGTCGCATTCTTGTTATTGTCCCCTTTCCCATCCTGCCTACCTCTCCTCTCGGATGTCAGCCTACCAACTACAGACTGGCTTCCTCCACACAGCAAAGGAGGTGGCTATTAATAGCTTCTGGCTCCATCTCACAGTTTTGCCATCTGAGAGGGGCTGAATCCCTCTCCTTATCTCCAATTTACAAAATTTCTCTTTCCCTTGGATTGAAGTGATATATTCATTCCTGTGCCAAGGATGAAGAATACTATGATTTCTAGCCCCTACTGGAACTACATGAAGTGGGAGAATCAGTGTTCAAAAAGAAGGGGGGGTGCTATTCCAAGAAGAAAGGATGGGGTACTCGGTAGACTAAATGATGTCCACTACCAGTTTTCTAAAGACCATTCCCTCACTGGGAGCTGAAGTGCCACCATTTGTAATCAATTAGCTTTGGTCTGGGCTTTGCATCTCCAGGACTATTTTTTCTTAAATAGTCTGGGTACCCTATAACAGAAGGAGGAGAGCAGAATGGCACCTAGTGCAGGAGAGGGACAGGAAACTAAGTAAATTCACTGTCTGCTTTCTTCTGAAAATCTGTAATAAATTAGCAGAAAGGTGATCAAGCATCTAGAAAAGTTAATTTTCTTTCTAGAATTGGTAGCTAGTGACTTCACCTACTCAACATCAGGTCTAAATTCCTCTGTGCTCTGGTCGGGTTGTGGCCAGAGTGCCAGTGTTGCTGAACTGAAATACTCTTCTGCTGTCTGACCACTTTCACCTTCCGTGCTGCAGCATTCCCTGCTTGTCTCCTTTCAGATAGTCCAACTCACATATTTTATAGATGGAGAAACCAGAACCTTAGGGAGGGAAAATTTCTCATCCAACATCATATACTAAAAGGGAGTTTATGGCCAAGCCAAGATCAGATTCTAGGTTATCTGACACTTGTTTTTTCCATTTATACCACCCTTTGTTTTCCTGTCCCTTAATCTCACCTTCTTCCTGTTCTTTTGTCTCTCTGGGTCCCCCTTTGAGATACCTTCCCCAGGTCAGTGTTGCTATCTTACCAGCTAGTCCCCTCGGAGTCCCAGGCCCCAGGCTGGTTATCTTATCCCCAGCCGTCAGGAATGAGATTCCAATACCATGACCCTCCTCTACTTATGCTTCATTTAATCACAACTCCTCAGCAGGAGCTCCTTACTGAAGCAAGCTAATCTTGACCTGCAGCAAAATTTCAGGCATTATTTTGGTTAACTCCTACTTACCTCTCAGATATCCACTTAGATCACTTTATTTCAGAAGGTAAAATGTATTTTATTTAAATTCTCCCCTAGACTGGGTCAGGAATACTTCCTATAAGCAACCCACAGTAGCCCGCAATTCCCCCAACAAAATGTTTATCACCCTCCACAGTAATGGCCTGCTTACTTTATCTCTCTTCTCCACTCTCTTCTCCACTGGACATTAACAGAAGCCATGCCTATTTCCCTTTACCACTATTTCCCCAGGATCCAGCAAAAAGCCTATCACATGGCAAATGCTGCATAAACGTGTGTGTGTGGGGGGGGGAGCGTTGACAGTGTTTACAACAAAAAGTTTTCACATTCTTCTAAGTATAGCTGTGTTTACACACAGAGAGAAAAGAATTAAAAATAAGCAGTAGGAAGTCATTGCCTATCAATAATTGTATTATATGTAAATGGTTAAAGCCTCTGAATAAAAAAACACATACAGTGGCTAAAGGGGTAAAAAAGAACCAACTATTTGAAGGGACTTTTAAAAGTTCATGGTAAAATGAAACAGAAAGATAACAATAAATATATAAACTTTATTTCCCAACATAAACTCCATCAAGCTCAAGACACTTTTGCAAGCAATGATACCAGCCATATAGTCCATTCCTAGAGTACTAAGGTCCTAAAAAATTAACCATGTCAATGTAGTCATTTTCATATTATTAACTAAATAAAAATGGATGCTCTTTAAAGATTTTTTTTTTAATTTAGGAAACAAAAAGATGTCAGAAATGGCCAAATTATGGCTGTCAGGTAAATGCCTAATGATTTCCCATCTGTCCTCTTGCAGAACATTCTCATTTGAAGAAAGAGCTGAGGAATGGCTTGTTGTGTAAAGAAGGACTCTCTGGTGAAGCTTTCCTGGGCATTTCTCTGCTACAGTTTTGGCTCGCTTTCTCTAAACACTCTCATAATAAACAAATGATATTGTTCTATGGCCCTCCAGAAAGTCAAAAAACAAAATTCCTGAGCATCCAAAAAACTTGTTGCCATGACCTATCTTCTTTACTTGTTTGATTTTATTTTGACTGGAGTACTTCTACATTTTGATAGCCACTGCTTTGATTTCAGGATAATGTTGGTAAATCCATGTTTCAAAAATATGAAACACTTCACAAATTTGTGTGTCATCCTTGCACAGGGGCCATGCTAATCTTCTCTCCATTGTTCCAATTTTAGTACATATGCTACCAAAGTGAGCACTATAAAAATGTGAATGAATGACCAGAACTTTGCATGATTCCTAATTATTTGCACAATAGTAATCAGATGATAAAAAGATCTGGAATACTTCACAGGTATGTAGATGTTGACTTATTATCCTAAAAAAAAAATCATCATGCCAGCTATCACTATAATATAAGCCTCTCCACTTCTGATGTGCAGATATAAAAAAAATTCAGCAGTCTATCCACCAGAGTTTTCCAGACTTAAAAGTTTGGAAAGGCTGTGCTATTGCCTTTAGCAAACATCACCACCACCAGACAAACACTGTCTTTCTGATGTTTCCCTCTCATTCGTGGCAGGCGAGGGCTTTTGTCTCTGGTTTCTTTCTTAGTCCACTTGGTGTCCATGTATAAAAGTGTTCCCTATAATTCAGTCCCTGTCATAAGGTTTTTGTTTTTGTTTTTTAAACAGTTTGAACTCGGCCCAGGCCTGCTGAACAACAATGACAACAATAACAAAAAATAGCCGGGCATTGTGGCAGGCACCTGTAATCCCAGCTACTGGGGAGGCTGAGGCAAGAGAATCACTTAAGCCCAAGAGTTTGAGGTTGCTGTGAGCTGTGACGCCACAACACTCTACCAAGGGTGACAAAGTGAGACTCTGTCTCAAAAATAAATAAATTAATAAATCATTACTATTATTAAATTATACTTGTAGATTAATGGTTAACAGTAGGACCTTTGTAATTAGAACAATTTGTATTTAAAGTCTAACTCTTCCACTTAATAACCCTATGAAATTGAGCAAGTCACTTATCTTCTCAAGACTTCAACTATAAAATAAGGTAATAATTAGGATCTCATAGAGTTGCTATGAGGGCTAAGTAAGAGAAATGTATATAAAGTGACTAGTGCAATTGCAGGCAATAGAAGGGGCTCTGTAAATGGTATCTAGAATTAAAAGAGAAGAGTGATACATACATTAGCCTCTGAGGCTTCAAGTCTCAGATCAGCCTTTAAAAATTGTTGAGATTTCACTGATGTCTCATGATCTTAACCTCTTTTCCTCTGAATGCTGAAACAATTTGGAATTAGACATAGAAATCAGATGGAAATCAGATGGAAAACAGTCTGGTAATTAGATTAGAGAACATGAGAACAAGCAGCCTTTCCCAAAGGCTAAGCTTGGAGGCCACATGTGGGGAGCATTATTTCTGCAAAACAGACATGCCCAAACAAACATGGAGCTCCAAGTTGGCTTTATGCTACAGTCCACCAGAACAAAGGAGTCAGACATTAACATCCAAGAGGGAGCAGAGCAAGTGTAAAGAATGCAAGAGCCTTGGGCACTCTTGCCTCCTTGTTAGAGACAGGCACTGGAAATGCTCCACCTACACAGCAGAACAAGTGAAAGAGCTGGAGAAACTCTGGGCTCCCCACTCCCTGCTAACTGAGAAAAAGCTGTGCTCAAGGTGCAAAGAGAGGGAAATACTGGCCAAAAGCTCAAGTGGAGCAAGCACAAAGTACAGGTGTGGTTCAAGAACTGCTGGGCCAAATACTCTCAACAGTAGTCACAGCGGCAGCAGCATGGCAACTACTGAGGGACCAGAACAGAACAGAAATGTGCAGCCAGGAGGGAGTGGGTTATATCACTCAAAAACTTTGCTAATCATGTTGTCCTGGGTGGTTTCAGGTTTCTCCGTAGTTCCTCCACCCAACCCTCAGTAAATGTCCACAGCAGCAGAACTTACTGCCTCTGACAGGGGGTACAACCTTGATGTGATGAACTGTAGTCAAGTTCCATAATTTCCCCTGACCCGACTGAGCACCCCTCACGCCTAGACCCCTTCATTGACTTTTATATTTACCTCTCTCTTGTGAGGCTTTGGTCTCAAGGTGACATTAGAATTGAATAATTATATTCTAGGTCAAATTTGAATTTAGAGAATTTAGAGACTGGTCACTAAAATGACCTATAGCTCCCTTGGGGGAACCATGACAAACCCTGTGACAACTATGAATGTTTGTGAGATTTATCCATGTTTTCATGTATAGATGTGGCTCATTAGTGTTCCTTTATTTTCTTTTTTCTTTCTTTCTTTTTTTTTTTTTTTTTTTTTTAGAGACAGAGTTCTACTTCTGTCACCGTCAGGAGACTGCCATGGCATCACAGCTCACAGCAACCTCCAGCTCTTGGGCTTAGGTGATTCTCTTGCCTCAGCCTCCTGAGTAGCTGGGACTACAGGTGCCCACCACCATGCCCGGTTATTTTTTTGTTACAGTTTGGCCGGGGCCGGGTTTGAACCTGCCAGCCTTGGTATATGGGGCTGGTGCCCTACTCACTGAGCCACAGGTGCCACCTATTCATTAGTTTTCATTGCTGTTGAGTATTTCATTTTAGGAATACACTAGAAATTTATTTATCCATTCTTCTGTTGATGGATGTTGGGGTTGTTTCCACTTTTGAGCTACTTTTAATAATTATATTTTGTGTGCATTTCTGTTGGGTATATACCTAGAAATAGAATTGTTAGGTATTGGATCTCCTTTGTCCACCTTTGCCAAACAGTTAAATAAATTGACCCTCTTATCCTTCCTGTATGTGAAAGTGTATGAGAGTTCCTATTGCTCAGTATTTTGGCCAACATTTAGGATCAGGAGACATTTTAATCAGACAGTTAATCTGGTAACTATGTGGATATATTTCACGGTGGTTTTAATTTGCAGTTCCCTGATGAGCTGAAGTTAAGCATTTATCATTTATTTACTGGTGATTAATATTAGCCAATAAATGTGAAGTACCTACTTTGCAAATTTTTTCTAACTGATTTGAACAAGTTCTTTCTACAACCTTGAAAGGTCTACAACCTATCTTTTTTCATTCTGTAGCTTGTGTTTTTACTGTTGATTTAACATAATTATTCTTATTCCTTTAGATTAGTGCCTTTTTCCTGCTTGTTTAAAAAAAAACAAACAACATTCCCTATAGAAGGTCATGAAGATAATGTGTTTACTATTTCTAAAAGATTTGTTTTAACTTTTGCATTTAGGTTTTTAATACATTTGGAATTCTTTGGTGTGTATGATATACATAGTGTGAGTCAGGAATTCAATTTCACTATTTATCTTGTGGATACCAATTGTCTGCCACTGTTTATTGAAAAGATAATGTTCTCCCACTGATCTGCTATGCCATCTCTGTCATGTATCAATAATTTTTTAATACATGGGTCTGGGGTGGGCGTGATGGCTCATGCCTGTAATCCCAGCTCTTTGGGAGGCTGAGGAAGGTGGATTGCTTGAACTCACAAGTTTGAGGTGCCCTGAGCAAGAGCCAGACTCCATCTCTACCAGAAATAGAAAAACTATCCAAGTGTTCTGGCAGGCACCTGTAGTACCAACTACTTAAGAGACTGAGGCAAGAGGATCACCTAAGCCCAAATGTATGTGGTTGCCATGAGCTATGGCACCATGGCACTCTACTGAGGGCAACAGAGACTCTGTCCCAAAACAAAACAAAACAAAACACAGGTCTATTGCTGAGTGCCAAATTCTGTTCAAGAGAGCTATATGTCTATCTTGCACCATCACAATACTGTCATTATTATTCTAGCTTTATAGTGAGTCTTGATATTAGGGAAACTAAGTCCTCCCATATCATTCTTTCTCAAGAATATCTTAGATTTTCTTGACTCTTTGCACATTCATAGAAACTATTTCAGAATAAAATTACCAAGTTCCGTTAAACACTTGGTATTGATTTTCATTGGAATTGCATTGAATCTATAAATCTTTTTAGAGCAAATTGATTGCATGACTGAATTTTCCATTTCATGAGTATCATTTACTTCCTTTCTTTTGGTTTTTCATATCTCTTTATATTGTCTTAAACACCTTTTCTTAGGTTTCTTCTTAGAAACATCTTATTAAATGCCATTTTAAAAGGCATATTTCTTAATCTGTTTGTCTTCTGCCTAGAAATTGATTAATATTTTATATTAATTTTACATCTAGAAATCATGTCAATTTCTTATTAATTCAATAGATCCTTTTAGACTTTGAACTTGAAAGTCAATAAACAGAACTTGACTATGTTTCTTTTTAAAGTGATCAGAGAGCAAAGATAATTGATCTAGTAATCTATGTACTATAACTTGTCACATTCTAACATGTTAAGCCACCAATAGTGGTCCAAATCAATGGCAATAATGCTGTCACCAAGTCTCTAATTAGGTAAGTCTCTCCTGAGAAGAAAGGTAGTGTTGGCGAAGATTCTATTTTATGGGTTGAGGTAGATGACTGGGAGAAGAGAAAAATTCACCTATACAACTATGAAACTATAACATAATTAATATTATTATAAATAGTACTTCCCTATTTCTTTGAGTATCAGTTTCCTATTTTATTAAGCAGGAATAACAATACTTGTGTGATCACAGACTTCTGGGAGGGTCAGCATGAAGATAATCAAAGCATGATTAAGGTGATATTATAATTACTGATTCAAAAAAATTTGTGAGAATTCCTTTATAAACAAATTCGCATATATGTATACTACATATATAAATTATCTTTGTTTAAATTCTAACTTTAATATCAAATATTACTTAAAAAGGGAACTTACTAATCAAAATACTGCAGGCCTCAGCCAATGCAACAAGAAAAAGCAAGATAAGATATAAGGATTGGAAACAAAAAAAAACCACCATATTATTCCCAAATAGTATAATTTTTTTTTTTTTTTTTTTTTTTTAGATAGAGTCTGACTTACTTTATTGCCCCCAGGTATTGTTCACTGGTTTCATCATAGCTTACTGCAACCTCCAAATCCTAGGCTCAGGTCGTCCTCCTGCCATAGCCTCCCAGGTAGCTGGAACTATAAGGCACCCACCTTGATGCCCTGCTAACTTTTCTGTTTTTAGTAGAGATGATGTCTTGCTCTTACTCAGGTTGACCTCCTGAGTTCACGAGACACTGCTACCTAGGCCTCGGAAAGTGCTAGGATTATAGGTGTGAGCCCTGTGGCTGGCCCCAAATAGTATAATTGATTATAGAGAAAATCCAACAGACTTTATAGACCATTTATTGGAGATAATAGGAGAGTTCAGTAAGATTGGTGGACATAAGAGCAAAATACAAAATCAATAGCTCTCCACATACAGAAAATAACCAATTTAAAAATACAGATTTTAAAGAGAGATCATTCACAATATCACAAATTGACTTGCTTATTGACCATACATTGAATGATCAATTTACACATTTTGCTAAATTTAGCAAAAATTTGTTTAACCCTTTATAAAGTTTACAGAAATTTCTAATAGATACCATGTCAGAAACTATTATTTGTACCCCATTAACCACATTCTTCTTCCTTCTTCTATGGCAGAGATTGGTAAACTATAGCCCATGAGCCAAATCAGGCCTGCCACTTGTTTTTGTAAATCAAGTTTTATTGGAACATAGCTACCCTTATTGATCTACCTATTTTCTACGGCTTTCACACTAGTACAATAGAGTTGAATAGTTGCTACAGAAATAATAAAAATCTAAAATATTTACTATATGGCCCTTTAGAGAAAAATGTTTATTGACTTTTGTTCTATATTTGAACTCTTGATTCTCACCTGAGCACACTGCACCCAGGATGAAGACCAGAACTTCTAGCTTCATTTCAGGTAGCTGTATCAATGAATCTTAAGTTATAACCAATGAAATTTAGACAGAATTGTCTTACAACAGTTTTCAGGGTTAAGGGACAAGTCTATGTATAGGCATGTGCCTATATGCTCTTTGACCTATCTGATTTCTCTTTTGTTTCTTAAACCTTTTATTTTGAAATAATTTTATAATATATTCATAGGTAGTTATAAGAAATAATAGAGAGATCCCATATACCCTTTACCTTTTCCCCCAACAATAACATCATGCAAAACTATAATATGATATCATAACAAGGATGTTGGCATTGATACAATTCTCCATTCTTGTTCAGATTTCCTCAGTTTTACTTTTACTTGTGTGTATGTGTGTGTGTTTATGTGTGTGTATTTAGGTCTATGCAGTTTTTCATGTGTTGGCTTTTATATTCACCACCATTCAAGAATATAAATTCCATCACAAGGCTACATTACCTACCATACCTACTTCCCTCCTATCCCTTCCCCAACCCCCTATCCTTAGCCCCTGGCAACCACTAATCTATTCTCCTTGTCTATAATTTTATCATTTCAAGAATGTTGAGGATCAAGATGGCCAAGGAGACACAGGTGACATGTACCTCCTCCACAAAGAGGAACCAGAATAGTAAGTAAATAGTCATAATTGAAACAGATCTTCTAGGAGAGAGCTATACACTTCACAAGAGTAAGTAGATAGTCACAATTGAAACAGACCTTCTAGGAGAGAACTGTACACTTCACCAGAGAATGATAGGAAGTATCAAAAATAAGGAGAGGGTTTAGGGCAGCTTGCTTGGCCTGGACTGGCTGAGAGTGAGGAAAATCTGGCAATGAGGAAATAGTAAGAGAGAAGTCCCCAGGGCTTCACACTTTGTAACAGGCTTTTTAATATCTGACTCAGTCCTCAGACCACACATAGGGAATTGCCCAGAGACATTGTTCCAGAAAGGGAACCCACATGGAATCCCACAGACAACTGAGTCTGGAGCACCTCTAGCTGAGCATCATTCTGAGAGCCTAGATATTGGGGATCCATGGCATTCATCACTGCTGCTGTGCTGCTCTGAGGAAGGAAAGGGAGACTATAGGTTCCCATTTCAATCCTGGGAAGATCCCCACCATCCTGCTGCAGGCTGCTTTTAAGGCTGAAACATGAGTGGACTGCAGTTCCCACATCTTCTTCCTTTGGTGCCTGCCTGGAAGGAGCTCCTCCTTCTCTGGCCCCACGCCCAAGATACCATTTGAGAGTTTAATGCTGGGTTGTACCCTGCCCTCAGGCTGAGTACTGGCTCACACAGCTGGACTGCAGCCTGGCAGGGGAGGGAAAGGGAAATTAAACTCTCTAATGAACACCTAGGATAATAACCACTGCCTGGCAATGGGTTATTTGTGAGGCTGAGAAATGAGTAGATCACACTTTTTTTTTTTTTTTTTTTTACAGTTTTTGGTCGGGGCTGGGTTTGAACCCGCCACCTCCAGCATACGGGGCCAGCACCCTACTCCTTTGAGCCACAGGCACTGCCCTAGACCACACTTTCTACAGCTTCTTGCCCACACTGCTTGCCTGAGTGGGGCCTTTCCCATCTCTGATTGAAGGCCCAAAGCTAGTGCTATTTTGAGAGTTTAATGCCAGGTTGTTCTCTACCCTGGGGCTGAGTTTGAGGCAATGCTGCTGTAGCTACCACATTCAGCCAAGGAGGGACTAGAAGACCAACCTCTCCTAAGTAACCTAGGACCATGTCCATAGCAGCTGCCCTGCTATGGGCAGCTGTGGACTGCAGACTAATGTATTCAACCCACTGGAGCTATCAGCAACACCAATGTGGACCCTTTTGGTCCCAGTGTGTTATTCCACCACCACTAGTGCCATCACTGACATCATACCAACTGCCTAGCATCCTGAGCATCTGCACACAAACCCAGCCCACTCTTCCCACTATTAGCTTCTGAAAAAGCCATGTGGAGGCCCAAGAATTGGCCCTCCAGGACTTATTAACACCAGTGTCACTGTAAGTTGCTCTAAGGCCTAAAAACAAGAATACTCAGCCCACTAGTGCCATCACCAGGGCCCCAAAACTGACTTAGTTGGTGTCCAAGTCCCCAGCAAAACTTTACCGCAGCCTCTACTAATAAGACCCCAAGACCCTTAGAAAATCACAGATATCACTGACCCTGTGTACTCCTGAAGAACTCATATAATATTACACTCCCACAAGCACTAAAAACTAAAGCCAAAGTATACCCCTCAACCAACAACATATATACATCTTCAGGAAAAATCCTCTTGTATAAAAGTGATTTTAAAAATTGGAAGAAATGACTGCTATAACAGATACATAGATATCAAAAAAGGACACAGGAAACATGTAAAAGCAAGGAAATATGACACTATTGAAGGACCACAGTTGTCCAGCAACAGATCCCAATCAAAAAGAATTTCTTAAAATTCTAGACAATGAATTCAAAATATGGACTTTAAAGAATATCAATGAGATGCAAGAGAAGTCTGAAAACCAATACAAAGAAATCAGAAAATCAATTCAGGATATGAATGAGAAATTTACCAAAAAGATAGAAATCTTAAAAGATACATACACATGCAGAAATCCTGAAACTAAAAACTCATTAAAGGATATAAAATATATTTTTAAGCTTCATAATGGATCATACCAAGGAAAGAATGAATTTCAGAACTTAAATTCTTTTGAAATAATCCAATCAGATGAAAATAAGGAAGAAAGAACAAAGCCTTTGAGACATCTGGGACTACATAAAGCAACTTGAGGGAGAAGAGAAATAAAAAAATTTAGAAATCAATGAAAATTTTTCAAGTCTAGCAAGAAAGTTAAGATATAAGTGGCTCAGTGATCTCCAGGCAACTACACTGCAAAAGGAGTTCACCATGATATATTATATTCAGAATGTCTAAAGCCAATGTGAAAGAAAGAATTTTAAAATTATGAGAAGAAAATTATTTAGCCACCTATGAAGGAGACCTCATCAGACTAACAGCAGACTTCTCATCAGAAACCTTATAAACCAGAAGAGAATGGGGTGGCATTTTCAAAGTTCTAAAAGAAAAAAACTTCAAGGGCCAGACATGGTGGCTGGTCCCAGCATTTAGTCCCAGCATTTTGGGAGGCTGAATTGGGAGTATCATTTGAAGTCAGGAGTTCAAAACCAACCTGAGCAACACAGTGAGACCCCACCTTACAAAAAAAAAAAAATTATTTTTAATTAGCCAAGCATGGTGGCATATACCTATAGTCCCTTCTGCTTGGGGGCAAGAAGATTGCTTGAGCCCAGGAGTAGAAAGTTGCAATTAGCTATGATTTCACCACTGCACTTCAGCCTGGGCAATGAAGTGAGAACTTGTCAGAAAGAAAAGAAAAAATGGGCAGAAAAGGAAGGAAGGACAAGAAAAAGAAGGAGGGACTAAAAAGAAAAAGAAGAAAAGAAAAAAGGGAGGAAAGAAAAGGAAGAAAAAGAAAGAAAAACCACCATTCAAGAATTTTATATCCTGGCTCGGCTCCTATAGCTCAAGTGGCTAAGGTGCCAGCCACATACACCAGAGCTGGCGGATTTGAATCCAGCCCTGGTCTGCCAAACAACAATGACAACTATAATCAAAAAATAGCCGGGTGTTGTGGCGGGCACCTGTTAGTCCCAGCTACTTGGGAGGCTGATGCAAGAGAATCGCATAAGCACAGGAGCTGTGAGCTGTGATGCCACAGCACTCTACCCATGGCAATGGTTTGAGGCTCTGTCTCAAAAAAAAAAAAAAAAGAATAAAAGAAAAAAGAAAGAAAGAATTTTATATCCTGGCAGAATAAGCTTCACTAATGAAGAAGAAATAAAGTCTTTCCCAAAGAAGGAAATACTGAAGGAATTCATTACCACTAGACTAGCCCCACAGGAAATTCTCAAAGGGGCCTTAAATGTGGAAATGAAAGGGTAATAGTTACCATCATGAAAATTTTAAAAAACACCATTACCTAACTATATGCTGTGTACAAAATACTCACTGTGCCTGTAAAGACACATTTAGACTGAAAATAAAGGGGTGGGGAAAGATATTCTGCACAAATAGAAACCAAAAGTGAGCAGGAGTAGCTGTACTTAGATAAAACAAATTTTAAGACAAAAACAGTAATAAAAGACAAACAAGTTCATTATCATTATATAATTCAGCAAGAGAAAAATATGTACATATTCACCATTGGAATTCCAAGATTTACAAAACATTCATTACTAGACAAAAAGAAAGAGACAGACAGCAATACAATAATAGCGTATAACTTCAACACCCCATTCACAGCACTGGACAGATCATTGAGACAGAAAGTCAAGAAAGAATCATTGGACTTAAATTGACCTTGGACCAAATGGACTTAATAGACATTGACAAAACAATCTCCCTCCAAACTATAGAACATACATTCTTTTCAACAACACATGGAACATTTTCCAAGACAGACCACGTTAGGCCACAAAACAAGTCTTAACAATTTTTTTTTTAATAGAGACAGAGTCTCACTTTATGGCTGTTTGGTAGAGTGCCGTGGCATCACACAGCTCACAGCAACTTCCAGCTCCTGGGCTTAAGTGATTCTCTTGCCTCAGCCTCCCGAGTACCTGGGATTACAGGCGCCCGCCACAACGCCTGGCTATTTTTTTGTTGCAGTTTGGCTGGGGCTGGGTTTGAACCTGCCACTCTCAGCATATGGGGCTGGTGCCCTACTCACTGAGCCACAGGTGCCGCCCTAAGTCTTATCAAATTTTTAAAAATTCAAAATCATATCAAATATATTCTCATACCATAGTGCAGGGGTCCTCAAACTGAGGCCTGCAGGCCACATGAGGCAGGCAGTGTGATTGTATTTGTTCCCATTTTGTTTTTTTACTTCAAAATAAGATATGTGCATTGGGCATAGGAATTTGTTCATAGTTTTTTTTTTTAAACTATAGTCTGGCCTTCCAACGGTCTGAGGGACAGTGAACTGGCCCCCTGTTTAAAAAGTTTGAGGACGCCTGCCATAGTGGAATAATGCTAGAAATCAATACAAAGGAACTTCAGAAACTACACATAGACATGGAAATAATAACATGCTCCTGAACAATTACTGGTCAATGAAGAAATTAAGATGAAAATTTAAAAACTTTTTTAAATGGGTGGCACCCATAGCTCAATGGGTAGGGAGCCAGCCACATTCATTGAGGCTAACAATGTAAAGCTAACAATGTACATGGTAAAATACACCCTCCCCAAAGGAAATCATAAAAACAAAATTCAAGAGAGTGTTGTCTCTTAGGGGAAGGTAGGGGAATGGGATAGGGATGGAGAACATAGAAGTTATTTATTCTTGGGTTAGGTGGTGAGTTCATGGGTTTTCATTTTATTAGTACAAACAAATAAATGAAAATAAGTGAAAAATAGGGCTCTACATTGGACCCATGATGATAGTGTATCATAAACTAAGGATTATATTTAACCCAATACTGTGTACTTAAGAAAAACAACCTTCTTCACCAAGAAGAATGTTCATAGAAGCTTCATTTATAATACAAAAAACCAATATCCCTCTGTTGGTGAATGTCTAATAAACTCCAGCACATCCTTCCAGGAGACTAAGCAATAAAAAGGAACTAGTGATACATAGAGCAACTTGGAAGTATATCAAGGGTATTATGCTGAGTGGAGAGAAGCTTAATTAAAAAAGACTATTTACGGGCAGTGCCTGTTGCTCAAAGGAGTAGGGCACGAGCCCCATATGCCGGAGGTGGTGGGTTCAAACCCAGTCCCGGCCAAAAACTGCAAAAGAAAAAAAAAAAAAAAAAAAAAAAGTATTTACTGTATGACTCCATCTAATAACATTATCAAAGTAACAAAACTACAGATGTAGAGGACAAATCAATGGTTGCCAGGAGAATGACAGAGTGAGGGTGTGACTATAAAGGAGTAGTACCAGGAATTTCCTTTGTGGTGACAGAGGAGTTCTGTATCTTGATTGTGGTGGTAGTTACACAAATCTACGTATGAGATAAAATTGCATAGAACACACGCACACATACATAAAACAGAACATAATAAAACTACAATATTCTAAGCATGTTTATTCAGACACATGCATGTAAAAGAGGGGCCAGTTATGGATCTAAAGACAATAGAATTAAGTATCTGAGAAGATGATATTTCAAATTAGTGGCAAAAAGATGAATTATTTAATAGATCAAAGTAAAAATTGATCAAAGTAAAAAAGCAAATTAATTAGCCTGGGTGTGATGGCTCATGCCTATGATCCTAGCACTCTGGGAGGCTAAGGAGGAAAGCTCCCATGAGCTCAGGAATTTGAGACCAGCCTGCACAAGAGTGAGACTTTGTCTCTACTAAAACTAGAAAATTTAGCCAGGTGTCATGGAGTGTGCCTGTAGTCCCAGCAACTCAGGAATCTGAAGCAAGAGGATCACCTGAGCCCAGGAGCTTGAAGTTGCAGTGAACTATGATGACACCACTGCATCCTACGCATGGTGACAGAGTAAGACTCTGTCTCAAAACAAACAAACAAACAAACAAACAAATTAAAGCTAGAATACAACATGGGATAATTTTTTTTAAATAATCAAGGAGAAACTTGGAAAACAAAATAAAATATTTATATAGATGACGGAATAAAAACTAAAAATAACACACAATAAATAATATAATAAACAAAGTCAAAATATAAATGACAAGCTAGAAGTAATATTTGCAATAACATGTGGTAGGCAAAAAAGTTTATTTCCTTAATATATAAAGAGCACTTACAATCAATAAGAAAGAGGCAAACAACCAATATAAAAATGAGAAAATACTTGAATAAGAAGTTAATAACAATAACAAATTGAAAAGATAGCTGTAAAACATATACTATGATGTGCAATGTCACTCACAATTTGTAAAATATAAACTAAAATTTAAAAAATTTTAAGTTTGGCATTAAATAGTATCGGCCAAAGTTTGAGGGGTAAAATTGAGTTAATTAACATTTTGGAAGGCCAGAGACCCCAAACCTTATAGATAATTATAATTTCATTCATACATTCAATAACTCATACTTACTGAGTTTCTACTGTTGTACCCAAATGTGAGTGGAATTATAGAGAATTACACCAGCACACTCAGTCCAACTGAGTTTTAGGTTCCTTTTATTTAGTCAACGCCAAGAGAGCATTCATAGCCCCCCAAAACAGTTCTTGGCCCAGAGAGGCAGGGGAGCAGGGTTTTTAACTTCTGCTTTTATTTGGGAGGGGGTTTTCTAAGAGTGAAGCAGTTACAGATGCAAGACTTGAAAGATTAGAGTCCACAGGGAGGGGGTAAATGGGCACAAAAGGCCTTGAAGAAGAGCAGGTGTTAGATAGCAGTGGGGGTTTTCAAGGACTCACAACTCTAAACTTATCTTTCTGTTTTTGTAGGGTGTACATGCTCAGGGGCCTGTAACAATATGTGAGGGGAGGGGTAGTGGGGGCTGCAAAGTCTAAACTATGTACAAGATGAAATCAGTCAGAATAAAATGGAGTCAGTAAGGCTCAACACTACTTGCCAAGCATTATTGATGTTGAATAGGCAGCAGAGAACAAAATTGACAAAACCCCCTACCCTTCTGAAGCTCACATTCATTCAGGTAAGGAATAGGGAAATGCGGTTATGAACAAGCCTTGGAAGAAGAGAGAATAAGGTGGGAGAGACAATAATACACTTATAATAATACAATTATAATGTTCAAATTACATGATGCTGAGAGCTGTGTAATAAATGCACCTATTTCACATCTCTCTATATTAATCTCCTCCCTCTCAATTATTTGGCAATATCCTGCCCAGCTACTTCTATGTTCATCTCAAATGAACCTTACCTTCTCCCTATTTCCCACTCACCCTGCATTCTAAAAAAAAAATTTTGGGGGTGGCGCCTGTGGCTCAGTGAGTAGGGCGCCGGCCCCATATATCAAGGGTGGCAGGTTCAAACCCAGCTCCTGACGAACTGCAACAAAAGAAATAGCCGGGCGTTGTTGCAGGTGCCTGTAGTCCCAGCTGCCCTGGAGGCTGAGGCAGGAGAATCGCGGAAGCCCAAGAGCTGGAGGTTGCTGTTAGTCCTGTGACATCACAGCACTCCACCGAGGGCTCAAGCTGTCACCCTGGGTAGAGTGCTGTGGCATCACAGCTCACAGCAACCTCCAACTCCTGGGCTCAAGCGAGTCTCCTGCCTCTGCCTCCCAAGTAGCTGGAACTACAGGCGCCCACCACAACGCCCGGCTATTTTTTGGTTGCAGCCGTCATTGTTGTTTAGTGGGACCTGGCTGGATTCCAAACCACCAGCTCAGGTATATGTGGCTGGCGCCTTAGCAGCTTGAGCCACAGGCGCAGAGCCTCATACTAGGTACCAAGCCTCTAAAATTTTTTTAAAATTATAAAACATCATATAATTTAGCATTATTTTTTTATATTTCCTAATACATATACAAGTGTGCCTTGGACATATTATATGTTTGGTAAAGGAATGAATGAATTTTTGTCAAACGCAGCAGTAGAGTCTTTATGAGAGAAAGCAGATGGTTTACAGGGAAGGGGGCAAGAAAACAGATGACCAGGTTGCTGCTCCAAGATACAAAATAACCACATAGCAACTATGCAAAAAAAAAAATGTGAATCATCAACACTGTATCAGCAAATATGAAATTATTTAAAATAAGCTGTAATGTAGTTAAAATAATGAAATACAATAAAGGCGGTCCACCTACATAGCTATTTTGCAATATTTGAAAATAAAGTATTAATAGGTAAAGCTATAAACACAATGATAACATAACTCATTAATAAATAAAAATATTGTAGGATTAAAGAATTACTCTCGGGTTTTTTGCCAGCCTAACCCTAATTTAGTTACCGGTAACTACAATTCTTTTGAAATAGAACCAATTCAGCTGGGTTTTTTTGAGGGTTTTTCTTTTTTTAATTTCTTTTCTGGAGGCTACCCTAGCTTTAGATTAGTTTTTTTTTTTTAAATAAAATAATTTTCCCAGTGCTATTATTATAAAGCCAAAACACAACATCCTTGTCTTAGCATGTCATAAAAACTACCTCTTTGTGTATACTTGTAATTCATGTATTTAGTAAAGAGAGATGGCAGAACATTCAAGAATAAAAAACTGAGAACAAACAGTAAGGAAACATAAAAGCCAGCATTATAATGTTCAAATTACATGACGCTGAGAGCTGTGTAATAAATGCACTTTTCAAAGGTTACACATCATCAAACACCATTTTCACCAACGGGAGATCAGAGAAATAATACAAAAGGGCAGACAGAAAAAATAAGTGACATTATTCAAAGTCAGTGATTCATTAGGGAACAGTTACTGAGGGTCAAATGAGTCACCATCAGTTTTAAGCAATACAATTTTCCAATTCTTATTTTGGGGGACAACTACATTATCTACTACTATTTCAAGTCAGTATTGCAACAAATCAAAAGTTAACACATAGAAATATATTTTTAATATAGAAAAATGTTTTTTAAAATTAGAGTGAAAAATAAAACATGAGTGATGTGGTTTGGATGTTTGGTCCCCCCAAATCTCATGTTGAAATTTGATTCCCCGTGCTGGAGGTGGGGCCTGTTGGGAAGTGTTTGGTTCATGGACACAGATCCCTCATGAGTGGGTTGGTGTCCTCCTCACAATTGTGAGTTCTCAGTTTATTAGTTCACAGGAGAGGTGGTTGTTTAAAGGAGACTTCCTCCTCCTTCTCTTTCTCTGGCCATGTGATAGGTCTGTTCCCTTTTTACCTTCTACCTTGATTGGAAGCTCCCTAAAGTCCTCACCAATGCACATGCAGGCATAATGCTTCTGGGATGGTCTATAGAACCATGAGCCAATTAAATCTCTCTTCTTTCTTTTCTTTTCTTCTTCTTTTTCTTTTTTTTTTTTTTTGAGAAACAGGGTCTCTCTCTGTTACCCAGGCTGAAGTGCAATGGCCTCATCACAGCTCACTGCAGTCTCCAATTCCTGGCCTCAAGCGATCCTCTGACCTCAGACTCTCAAAGTGCTAGGATTATAGGTGTGAGCCACTCTGCCCAACTGTAAACCTCTTTTCTCTATAAATTACCCAGTCTCAGGTATTTCTTTACAGCAACCAGACAGACTAATATAATGAGGGAGTGGCTCTGTATCTGTGATAAGTAGAAACCAGAATCAGTTCTGAAAGTGTGAAAGTGTGACTGTAGCATCTGGATCCCACGAGGTAGTTGTGCCTAGGGCAGAACTGGACAGAACTAACTACTGAGAAAGGCATCCTGTGTAACAGCCAGTCTTTACTAGTGTGTTCCTAATGAAGCCAGTTCCAACTTTGGCAACAACACTCTTCTCTAAGTTAGTCTCAGTTTGTCAGTTGTCAGTACCTACCCCCAGGGTCACCATAAGAGATTGCATACCCCAACCTCCTTGACTGCTTCATGAGTTTGGGACTTTGCTAGCTTCCTCACTTCAGACAGGTCCTATCAAGGCCAGCTGCTAAACTGTTGCATTGTTCTAATCAAGACACCCTGATAAAAGGGAGAGAGTAAGGCGCAGTATTACTTGCCTGGCTGATGGACTGGTTGTTTCTAGTACTCATACTTTATGGACTAAGGCACAGAGTCTGTGGTGGGAGGGATCAGGGGACACTGTGATTACACAAAGCTTTTCTTACCCACTAGCCTTTAGGTTCTCCCTTCTTATTCATGTTATTACTCCATTGTTATTACTTAGCACCATGCCAGTCTTCTATACAAACAACATGAAAATGCTCAGCATAGACTCATCCACATAGCCTGTGGCTCTCATTGTTCCCTGACCTGAATCAATTCAGCCATCCATGTTTCTACACCTCTCCCTAATCTTCCTCTTGCTCTCAGTGCAACGGTCAAAAACAAAAAATCTTTTCTCCCCTCCCCCCAGCTCTCCAGTTGTCATGGTAACCAAAAGATCATGTCAAAGCTAGATACAAACTTTGAGTTATCCCCAGATGCCTTGCTGAGACCGTATTTCTTTTCATCTTAAAAGCATGTAGTATATAAACTACAATGTTTGTGGTTAGTTTTAACTGTTTATCATGCTTAGTTTAAAAAGAGGGAGAAAAACTGGCTCAACCTGTTTTAAAGAAGCTGTGTTGCCAACCTTTAAGGTTATTGGCTTTAATTGGCCTAAGATTTTAAAGACATCATGAAAAAAAGTGCAAAAAAAAAAAAAGACTCACAAAACAATTTAATGAAATTCCAACCCTTTCAGACAATATAATAATGTCCCATTTCTTACTAATAAAGCCTGCCTAGTTGGGCTTCTGCCTCTAATCCTAGCACTCTGGGAGGTGGGGGGTGGGGGTGAATTGCTTGAGCTCAGGAGTTCAAGATCAGCCTGAGCAAGAGTGAGACCCCATCTCTACTAAAAATAGGAAAATTATCTGGGTGTGAGGGCATGAGTAGTTCCAGCAACTCAGGAGGCTGAGGTGGGAGGATTACTTGAGTCCAGGAATTTGAGGTTGCTGTGAGCTGGACTGAGACCATGGCACACTAGCTTGGGTGACAAAGTGACCCTAAAAGCAGGTAGTCCATAGAGATCCATCCGTCCATGATTTGCTATGGTTGAAATCAAGCATGAAAACAATTTCTTTAAATGCACAGTGAACACGTCATAAAGTGATCTTGGGACAGACTTTATATAATACCAATTATTTGAAAAGTTACTTCATGAGGCCAAAATATTTCCTCTACTGTAAAAGTTCATGTACTCAAAAATAAGAATTGAGCACCTACTGACCTCTTAATTAGCTCCAGTCTCTCTCTTGAAGTTCCTATGGGTAATATATGAAGTTTTGATGCCCTCCCCAGATGTTCTGATGCCACAGTACATTTAAGAACTTAGGATAATATGGTCATCTCTTGTTCCCTCTTTGGTCTGTTACTCTCTGCCTCTCTCTCTCCCCTTGTTATTTGTTCTTTTTTGTCCTTCTCTGTCTTTAGCAAATATTGTTAGAGCTTTTCCCTATGCCACTTCTGTTTCTCATGCTGGCAGAGGTCCACTTTTGACTAGGTTCCATTTTCCCCCAGCCAAAGTTCCCCAGCTCCAAGCCTTCAGGAGGGAATTATGACTGATCTAAGGTACTCATATGGTCTCAGTCACCTTGCTAAGAATTAATTAGGCATGTATCTAATCTTGGCAATTAGACATGAGTAGAAAGCCCTTCAGGGCCTCTGGAAGGGTTTCTTAGAATAATGAAAAGATACAACACAGCTCTTTTCTGCCCTTGGACATCACTGGGCCCAAATATAATGGCTAGGAATGAGAAAGCCTCTTGCAACTCTGAGGATAAGGGTGACACACTGAGCATGGAAGAGTTCTGGGCCACTGAATGAATCAATCTGGGACTGGTCCCACTGTAGAACTTTGTGCTATGGGAAATAATACATTCCCCTGTGGTTATAACTAATTGAGTTAAGGATTGTTGTTACTTATAGTGGAAACATCTTAGCAAAATTTCTCACAAGTTTCTGGAGGATACCTAAGAAATGAATACAAACTAACGCCCAGTTGACTAGTCCATGCCTGTAGTCTTAGCTCTTCTGAAGCCTGAGGTGGAGGATTGCTCAAACCCATTAGTTTGAGTCCAGCCAAGGCAACATAGTGAAACTCTGACTCTACAAACAAACAAACAAACAAATAAATAAAAGAATTGAATACAAATGATCAATTGTCTATGCAATTTGCAATGAAAATTACTAATAGAAATTATTGAGACCAAAATAAAACTGATAATGGTTAAATTACACATGATAAAATTTGTTGTTTTCAGAGAATCAAATCTGGAAAGGTTTATCGATTTATCTCACTTTTTATTATGGGAAAATTCAAGATATTCAAAATTATAAAAACTAGTATAACAAAGTTTCATGTACCTGTCAGTTAGCTTCCACAATCATTAACCAAAGGCCACTTTGTTTCATCCATACCCCCAATCACTTTTCCTACCTCCAGAATATTTTAAAGCAAATCTTAGACGTCATATTATTTCATAAGGAAATATAGTAGAACCTCTGTAAGGGACTGTAGCAAAACTGGTCAACATACAGAGGTGGTCAACGTAAGGAACTAGGCCTACTGTACTGATATGTACAAGTAATTGTACAGCTCTTATTAGAGAATATGATATAAAATCATACATAATCAAAACAGTAAAATCATACATACAGTATCTCATAAAATCAATACATTTACTGTTTTCTCATGGTTTAATCATTCTTCTTAAAAAAGTCAATCTTGATCTCTTTCTTATTCTTATTACAAACTTGGAGAAAGTACTCTCCATGCTGGCTACACCACTCAGCATACCTGGGCATTTTTCCACAGCAAATGACTTTAATACACTATTAGATGCCTGATACCCTCTTCTTTCGAAGTCTCTGCAATTTCTGTCACCCTCACTTGCTTCTTCCACTTTATCGACTGTTTCATGCACTTTTACATGGGTCTGTCCTTCGGTCAATACAGCTTGGCAAACTGCTTCTGGGTCAGGTTCATTATAGTTTGCTACCTCATCATATACTGCAACAAAACTTTCAAAACCTACTCCTTCAAATTCTGCCATGGGAGATTGGACTGTCTGATGGGCCAAAACATCACCCTCTTGAGTTGTGACAAATCCATCTTTCTTGAAACACTCCTGTAACATTTCTGGTGGAACTTTATTCCAAGCAGAACTGATCAGCATCCAGAGCATTAACTGATGCAGTGGATGAAATTGCTTCCATAGGGCCATAGGCTGGTGTTTCAGTAATGACCCACTGCAATAACTGGGTTCAGTAGTACATTTTAAAATGGTTTGATGCTGCCTTGGTCAAGAGGTTGGATTTTTGAGATATTAGGAGGCAAACATTTCAGCATCAAGTCTGTGAGATGATTCACTTGCTGGTGGCCAGGACAGTTGTCTACTGTCAGTAGAATAGACTGTTTCTTCTTCTTCATTTCTTGGTTGATACCCTTACCCACTCCTCAGATAGGACACCAGTCATCCAGGCACATTTGTTTGATCTCCAAGTGATGAGGTCTTTCAGTTTTAGGTTTTTGATGTGTGTGGCTTTGCCAATTTACCAATCGGCAAGGGCTTTAGTTTCTCTCTGGCTGAGCTAGCACAAAACAGAACTGTGAAATGTTCTTTGGAAAGTTTTCACAAGGAGGTTCCTGTCAGACATTGACTTGAAACAGAGTCAGCACTCATCAGTGTTAAAGATGTTGCCATCTTTGAAGCCTCTGGAGAAGTCCAGGTACTTTTTGATGAACTTTTTCACAACTTCTCTGAAACTTCATTAGATTCATCACACAAGACTTTCTGGGAGATCTTATGTCACAGTTTAAATTTCTTGAGCCAACCACTTGATGCTTGGAAACCTGCCACCCTGAATTCCTGTGCAATTTTTTATTTATTTATTTATTTATTTACAACTTCTTGGATCATCGGCCAGAAATTTAGTTAACTGCTCTCATTTGAACCAGCTTAATATAGCTTCATTGACTTAATTGAGGGAAGTTTTCTTCCTTTTCTGCTGTAAGTCTCCACTTTCCTTACCCTTTCTCTCCAAGTACTCATATTATGTTTTGAATGTTGCTAACTGTGGTCTTGCTAATGCCGAAATGTTCCATTGTCTTTCTTTGGCTGCTGCTTTCCAGAAAATGTAGATCAACCTTGTCTTTTAATATCAGCTCTTTGAGTTCTTTCCTTTGGGCAATCATGTCTCCATTAACTATAAAACTTTTCAGTAATTGTACAATGTACCTACAATTCAGACCAGTCCTTCACATTTAAAAAAAATCTTCTGGAACACATGATAAATAATAAGATATCAGGCCTAATCCAACACATGGTAATAATAAAACATGACTTAAACATACTTAAATTTGAACTTTTTAATTAGGAAATACAGAAGAACTTCTTTAAGTTGACTACCCAAGGGACTGTACCAAACTGGTCAACATATAGAGGTAATCAATTTAAAGAACATCCATTGAGTACATGTGGTGCAGGTTCAATCTATGAAAATTAGGTCAACTAAGGAGGTGGCAAATGTAGAAAGGTGGTCAACTATGGAGGTTCTACTGAATTGCAAAGTTAAAAAATAAAAATGGTACAAATAATATCCATATATCCTTTACCTATATTCATATACTGTTAACATTTCCCCTCCATTTTCTTTATCATTTGCTATTTATGTAGCTATATAGTATATGTTTGCATATGTATATATTAGGTTGGTGCAAAAGTAATTGTGGTTTTGGACCATGAATTTTAAATCATTATAACTAGGCTCACCCATGTCTTTATTAATCAAAACAGGCACCATTACAATCAACACATTGTTGCCAGTGGGAATTAAGTTTCTTTATTCTTATAGCATAAAAATCAGTGCTTCAGGATTCAACAAACTCTTAGAAAGTATTTTCTGCATCCTGTTGGTTGTGGAAGCGTTTTCTCTGCAAAAAGTTATCAAGATGCTTGAAGAAGTGGTAGTTGATTGGCAAGAAGTTAGGTGAATATGGTAGATGAGACAAAACTTCAAAGCCCAATTTGTTCAACTTTTGAAGCACTGGTTGTGTGACATGCAGTCAAGCATTGTGGAAAAGAATCAGGCCTTTTCTGTTGACCAATGTCAGCTGCAGGTTTTGCAATTTTTGGTACATCTCATTGATTTGACAGGCACACTTCTCAGATATAATGGTTTTGCTGGATTCAGAAAACTTTAGTGTATCCAACCAGCAGCAGACCACCAAATAATGAACTGGACCCTTCGGGGGTACAAGTTTGGCTTTGGGAAGTACTTTGGAGGTTGCTGTCAGTCCAATCACTGAGCTGGTCTTTGCCGGTTGTCAGTTGTCATGTGAGATCCACTTTTTGTCACATGTCACAATCTAATTAGGAAATGGTTCTTGGTTGTTGCATGGACTAAGAGAAGACAACGCTTGAAAACAATTGCTCTGATTTGCAGTCAGCTCATAAGGTACCCATTTATCAAGCTTTTTCACCTTTCCAATTTGCTTCTAAGGCCAACCAAGCATAGAATAGTTGACCTTGAGTTCTTTGGCAACTTCTTTTGTAGTTGTCAGAGGATCAAATAGTCAGAGGATCAGCTTCCATTACTGCTCTCAATTGGTTGAACTTTTGGTGGTTGGCCGCTATAATCCTCATCTTCCAGGCTCTCATCTCCTTTGCAAAACTTCTTGAACCACCACTGCTCTGTTATGTTTCTTTGCAGTTCCTAGGCCCAATGCACTGTTGATGTTGCGAGTTGTCTCCACTGCTTTACAACTCATTTTGTACTCAAATAAGAAAATTGCTTGAATTTTCTTTTTGTCTAACATCATTTCCCTTGTCCAAAATAAATACAAAATAAACAGCAAGTAATAAGTCATTAGCAAAAAACATAAAGCAAGAAATGCACATTGAAATGATGTACAAGGTGGCAACTGCGGCTCAGTGGGTAGGGTGCCGGCCCCATATACTGAAGGCGGTGGGTTCAAACCCGGCCTCAGCCAAACTGCAACAAAAAAATAGCTGGGCGTTGCGGAGGGCACCTGTAGTCTCAGCCATTTGGGAGGCTGAGGCAAGAGAATCGCCTAAGCCTAGGAGATGGAGGTTGCTGTGAGCTGTGATGCCACAGCCCTCTACTGAGGGCAATAAAGTGAGACTCTGTCCCTATAAATAAATAAATAAATAAATAAATAAATAAATAAATAAAATTATGTACATTATTTACTGTACTATACTTTTATCATTATTTTAAAATGTAAGGCCAGATATGGTGGATTATATCTGTAATCCTAGCACTTTGGGAGGCCAAGGCAAGAGCATTGCTTAAGGCCAGGAATTCAAGACCAGTTTGAGCAATACACCAAGACCCTATCTTACAAAAAATTTTAAAAATTAGCCAGATGTGGCGCATACTTATAGTCCTAGGTATTCAGGAGGTTGAGGATTGTTTGAGCCTTGGAGTTAATGATCATGTCACTGTACTCTAGCCTGGGTGACAGAATGTTCCTTCTACTTATAAAAAATAAATGTTAAGTGTAAAACAGTTCAGGTAGGTCCTTCAGGGGTTATTCCAGAAGAATGCATTGTTATCCTAGGAGATGACAGCTCCATTTATGTTACTTCCCCTGGAGATCTTCCAGTGGGACAAGATGTAGAGGTGGAAGACAGACAGACAAAAAAGTTAAAACAAAAAAGAGCAGATTTTAAAAATGGATAAAAGCTTATAGAAAGAAAATATTTTTGTACAGCCATACAATGTGTTGGTGTTTTAAGCTAAATATTATTACAAAAGGGTCAAAAAGTTTTAAAAAATTAAAAAGTTTATAAAGTAAAAATGTTACGGTGAGCTAAGGTTACTTTATTATTGAAAAATAAAAAAGTATTTTATAAATGTAATGTAACCTAAGTATAGTGTTTACAAAGTCTATAGTAGTGTACAATAATGTCCTACACCTTCAGTCAATCACCACTCAGTGATTTACCCAGAGCAACTTCCAGTCCTACAACCTCTATTTATGGTAACTATCCTGTACCATTTTTAAATCTATCATGCCATATTTTACTGTACCTTTTCTATATTTAGATACACAAATACTCACCATTGTGTTCTAATGATCTATAATATTTAGTACAGTAACATGCTGTACAGGTTTGTAGCCTAGAACAGTAAGCTATACCATATAGCCTAGGGATGTAATATACTATATCAGTGTCCCCAACCTCTTTGGCTCTAGAGACCAGTTTCATGGAAGACAATTTTTCCACAGATGGGATGAGGGAGAAGGGGGGTATTAGATTCTCATAAGGAGCTTGCAACCTAGATCCCTTGCAGGTGCAGTTTATAATAGGGTTCCCCGTGCTCCTATAAGAAACAACTATCACTGCTGATATGACAGCAGATGGAGCTCAGATATCATAATCCTAAAATATTAGGTCCATTACATCTGACGTGAGAGATGGGGAGCAGCAGCTATAAAACAGCTGAAGCTTTGCTGGCTTGCCCACCTGCCGCTCACCTTCTGCTATGTGGCATAGTTCCTAACCAACCATGGACCAGTACTGTTCTGCAGCCCAGGGTTGGTGACCACAGGGCTATACCATCTGTGTTTGTATAGGTGAACTACATGATGTTTACACAACAATGAAATTACCTAGTGATAACCCCATTGTTAAGCAATGCATGACTCTATATATAGAGATACAAGAACAATATTCTCTTTCATAATCACAATTAGGGCTGCCAGATTTAGCAAATAAAATTGCAAGATGCCCTGGGCAAATTCTAACAGATATAAAAGCATCTGAGTTTTCCGTCATTACAGAAACTATTACAGTATACTCCTGCTTCTGGGCACATTTAGATATTTTTGGACTTGCTAAGTCTGGATCTTTTTGGTTACCCTTCAATGTCTAAACAATAAGTCCAATCCACTGGCAAGATTTCTGGTAACAAGTTAATGTCTGTTAAGATCTTGCTGATAGGGCAGTGCCTGTGGCTCAAGGGAGTAAGACACTGGCCCCATATGCTGAAGGTGGTAGGTTCAAACCCAGCCCTGGCCAAAAAAAAAAATCTGTAAAAAAAAAAAAAAAAGATCTTGCTGATAAAAGTGAAGGTTAGTTAACTCTTTTTTTCCCATCTCTTGAATGTTCTGTTGATTTGCTAGTGTTTTTCAGAATTAATTAAGAATTGTCATATAAAGACTACTTATCAAATTTAAACATAAAAATCATCATTAGATCTCGTTAAAATGTAGATTATGATCCAGTAGAACTGGGGTAGAGTCTGAAATTTTGTATTTCCCCCAGAGAACGCCCACTTAGCAACATATGTCACAGTTGATAGGTATTTTAAATATGCAGGTATCCAGGCCCCATCCCAATATACTGATTCAGAATTACTAGGGGCACCATCCAGGAATATACATTTTAAACAAACTCCTAGGGAGATTAGAGAACTACTGGTCTATAGATTTGAAATACCCTCTACCTTGTTCCCAACTTGTTTATTTTCTGTTTTTCAGAGCCCAGTGTAGGTCTCTCCTTCTGCTTGATGCTTTTATTGACAACCTCAGACTTAAATTCAATAACAATTGTTTTCAACAAGCATTTGGTATTTATCATGGGTTATCTTTCCTGGCATAAATCCTGTCTCCTCAGACAGATGTTATATCATGAAAGGAACAATTATATACATTCCTCTAGTCTCACCTCCTAGCATAATACCTATCATAGAATAATTGTTTAATTAATATTTATCATGGACAATAATGGTAATGATGGTAGAAGATGAACATCTCTCCAGGACACATGGTTGTTTCCCAGGACTTGTGTAATTAAAATAATTTGCTTACACAACAAAAGAAACACTCAACTGCTTAGCAAAGACTGCAACTCCTAACTATGGCACGTATTTCAGGAATTGACACCACAATCCTTTTTTGTACCTTTTTGAATTTTATTATAGTAAATGAGACTTTAAAAGAAAGTCTGAATTTTATGATAGTAAATGGGACTTGAAAAGAAATACTTTAGGATCGGCGGGGAAGGAGGCGTGGGCACGGAGCCGGCAGCAGCGTCAGAGCCCGGGAGCCCGCTCCGCAGCTTAGGGCGTCCCGGCGCTCCTTGGAGGCTCGCCGGGCTCTGAGCCGGGAGCCCGGCGCTGCGCGGATGGCCCTGCTCCTGCGGCCCGCGCTCACCCTCCTGCTGCTCCTGCCGGCCACCGGGGTCAGGTGCCAGGAGCAGGCCCAGACCACCGACTGGAGGGTCACGCTGAAGACCATCCGGAACAGCGTCCACAAGATAGCCACCTACCTGAACGCCGCCTTGGACCTCCTAGGAGGGGAGGACGGGCACTGCCAGTGTAAGTGCAGTGACGGATCTAAATCTTTCCCACGTTATGGTTACAAACCCTCCCCGCCGAATGGAGGTGGCTCTTCAATGTTTGGTGTTCTAAAAAAGAAAGAAAGCAACACTTTAAATTTATTATGTCTTTTATCTGTGAACCTTAAAGCACTCTAAAGCCATATTAAATTAGTACACAGCCATGATGTAAATATTATTATACCCTCCTTACAAAAAAGCTGACTAGGAAAAGAGTTGTAAGATGCCATTAAAAGAAGGCTAAACCAAGAAACTCAGGAGCAGCTGGGTGGCTGACAGGCAAGAACTCAGCAGTTCTCAGACCTCAAGTTATGTGACTAGAAAGGTGAGCATTCCATAGAAGGGAGGTGGCTAAGAAGAAATTGAAGATTATTTCAATTTAAGCGAATCAATTCCGTCTTCCTCTGTACTCCCAGTGCCATCGCTCTTTGTATCTTGTGCCGCTTATACGCACGTTAAACGTCGACCCACCTTCTCTTAACGTGTCTATTTTCTGGTCCTCTTGTTCTCTCTACCTTCTAGTTCACTGTAGCAACAGAGCCAAAATAACTGCTAGCTGAGGACATCTAAAACAGGATTGGAACGCTAGTTCCTTCACTCATGAACTCTCTAAAAAAGTCGCTGCAGCTCTCAGTTGGTTTCCTCTTTGTGTGTAAAGTGGAAAAGATTACGCCCGCCCACCTCACTGGATGGTTGAACCCACCAAACGCTACTCGTAAAATGTAAGGCACTAAATGGATACCAGTTACTCCCTTACTATGTCATTCCTTGTTTAATTTAACTTAACGCCAGGGTCACACAGAGAAGCATAACTAACAAGGGCAGGGCGTGCCCTAGGGAACACCCTCGAGGTAGATCTTTTTCCTTTGAGGAGAGGGAGAGCGCGGGCCTGCTGGGAGTCGTAGTTTTTGCTACGGTCTCCGCCGATGTCAGGTAAAGGTAAAAACTACAATTCCCGAGAGGCTGTGCGTGGGCAGCCCGCGCACCCTTCCCATAGGCGCGTGCCCTTAGACGAAGCTGGGAGCGCGCGCGCGCCCGGGGCCCGCAGAGCGAGCACGGAGGTAGTTTGCTCGTGGTAGTGGTGAAAGGAGATCGAGGAAAAGAGATGCAACGAATGTGTGG
This sequence comes from Loris lydekkerianus, assembly GCA_963574355.1. Lineage (NCBI taxonomy): Eukaryota > Metazoa > Chordata > Mammalia > Primates > Lorisidae > Loris > Loris lydekkerianus. The sequence goes on from CAUYPK010003044.1 coordinate 62,630, forward strand.
GGATGGTAACAAGGAAAATTAGACAAAATAAACACGCGCCATTTCCTCAACACCCTGGCGACAGTAAACTTGCGCTACTGCGGAGGCATGTGGAGCGCGCTCCCGGGCTCGCGCTTGGTGCCTCCGGGACTTCAAACGGCAGAGGCGGGAAGGGGTGGGGCCGACGGTCCAGGGGCGGGGCCCAAGGCGAGGAGGGCGGTGGCAGCAGCGGCTGCGGCTGCTGCGGCCAAGACCCAGGCATCTGGGACTGTTGTTCGGTCGCGGTGCGACCGCCTCAGTCGGCTTGCTGAGAGACCCGGACCTCGTCTCCTGGGGAGCGGGCGGCCATATCCCTTCTTTCTCCCGGTTCCCTAAAGCTGCGCTCCTGCAGCAAACACCCTGCGGTTCATCTTTGGTGCCCTTCAGTGAGGAGGGGAAGTCCGGTGAACGCACCCCAGACTCCTTCAACTCCGTGTTTTCGCCGGGTCCCCGGCCTGCACACCCCAGTCTGCCTGCCATGGCTGAAAACGCAGAGGGGGACCTGAATTCCAATCTGCTGCACGCCGCCTACCACACCGGCGACCCTCAGCTAGATACGGCCATCGGGCAGTGGCTCCGCTGGGATAAGGTGGGTATCTGGTCAGCGCGGCATACGCCTCGCGCTGCACACCCTCCCACACACAGTCCGCTCTTTTCTGTCCCCACCCAGGGCCCCGCAGGGTTCAGAGGGGATGGCTTGGGCAGTGGGGCGGGGGCCAGCGGTGCTGGGCGTTGCCACCCACCTATGTCTGGGCTGCCTCCTTCCAACCCTCTGAGCCAGGCAGAAAGACATCTGCATCGCTTCCTTATGCAGCGGGCAGTATCACAACCTCCCTTTCTCCCCCCTCACCCTTTTGTTTTTAAGTGCGTGTCATTTCTTTTTCTTTAAAAAAAAAAAAAAAAATCGTCATCATAAGTTGTACCCCTCACAGAGCTATTCCTTTCCCCTGTTGTCCCTTGACTTCCTTCTCTGCAAACCTGAAAATGGTTTTTGACACCCTTCTTGGACGTTTCTAACCGCTGCCCGCGTTAGCTCTGGTCTGATGTGTTACCACCGTCTGTCGATAGGTAGTCTCTGTTCTTTTATCACTCCTGGTATTCTTTAGCATCACCTTTTGCTCTTGAGAAAGGCAAGGGGCTTCTTACCTCTTTCCCTGTCTGGCAGCTATTTTCTGAAAATATCCTGGTCAAAGAATCGTGTTTTCTAGGTTCCATATGATTCTCCTGATAACAGAATTGTTTTTGCCTTAAGCATTCCCCCCCACCCCCTCCACCAAGTTGTTGTGGTGATTAAATCTCTTGTAGGCCTATGGGATGGATTGTGACAGCCAGAATGAAAAGGCAGCTATTTTACTTGTCAAAGAAGGCCCTGGTGGCTCCAACAGAGGAAGATAATCTAAGCTTTCTGCACTCTGTCAAGTGCAGAAAATACGTTTATTGAAATAGAGAAGGCAGAACATTTTAAATGGAATTAGTGACACTGAATTAAAGAATTTGTATGGTATGTGAAATCATGTATAAATGAATTTCCTACAGGGTTAGCTTTATGGAAAAGTTTTATTTTTACTTTGTTCAGTCATTCATTTAGCAAAAAAAAAAAAAAAAAAATACTGGCATTGGATAATGTTCTAGGGCCTGTAAGGCCCAGGAAAGACTAGTGATGAGGAAAATATTATAGAGTTCCTGCCCTCAACAAGCCTTTAGTTTTAGCAGCTAAAGAAGACCAACAAATAAGCATTTACAATTAAGTAGTTGGTGTTAATCATATGTGTCTTGGACATTATAAATTTTCCTCTAGTGTCTAAACTGTGCCTCTCAAACTTTAAAGTTCTTGCAGTTTACTTGAGTATCTTGAAATGCAGATTCTGATTCAGGAGGCCTGTGCTAGGGTTTGAGATTGTGCCTCAGAATGTTCTTCCAGGTCATACAGATGCTGCTGTGGACCACACTTAAAGTGGCAAGACTCTTTTTGCAGGCCGGAGGTAGTGGCTCACACCTGTAACCCTAACATTTTGGGAGGCTGAGATGGGTGGATTGCTTGAGCTCAGGAGTTGGAGACCAACCTGAGCAAGAGCAAGACCCCTTTTCTAAAAACAGCTAGACACTGTGGCGGGTACCTATAGTTCCAGCTACTTGGGAGACTGAGGCAAGAGGATCACTTAAACCCAGGAGTTTAAGGTTGCTGCGAGCTATGAAGACAGAGCACTCTACGATAACAATAACAAATTGAAACTCTTGTTTCAAAAAAAAAAAAAAAAAAAAAGACTTTTTGCCCTCTTTAGGTGCCAGTTTTAACTATACTTTTTGAGACAGAGTCTCAAGCTGTCACTCAGGGTAGAGTGCCGTGGTATCATTGTTCACAGCAACCTCAAACTCTTGGGCTTAAGCAAGAAAAATAAAACCCTCTTGCCTCGGCCTTCCAAGTACCTGCAACTACAGGTGCCTGCCACGTCGCCCAGCTATTTTTTTTGTTGCAGTTGTCATTGTTATAGCTGGCCCCAGCTGGGTTCAAACCCGCCAGCCTGGGTGTATGTGACTGGCGCCCTACCCACTAAGCTATGGGCGCCACCCTAACTATACTTTTTCTAGTGAGTCTCCTGACTGATTTCTAAAAGATTGGTTGAAGGCTAGGCATAGTGGCTAACACCTAAAATCCTAACACTCTTGAGCCCAGGAGTTTGAGACCAGACGGAGCAAGAGTGAGACCCCATCTCTACTAAAAATAGAAAAATTCGCTGGGCATTGTGGCATGCTCCTCTAGTCCCAGCTATTTGGGAAGCTGAGGCAGGAGGATCGCTTAAACCCAGGTTATTGTGAGGTAAGCTGACTCCAAGACACTGTATCCTGGGGCAACAGAGTGTAACTGTCTATAAGATTAAAAAAAAAAAAAAAAAAAAAAAAAAGATTGGTTGAATGAATTAATATTTATTAATTCTCTGTGCTGTGCCTGTATATTATTGGGTTATACTGAAATATTGAAAAAACTATAAAATACCATAAATAGATAATGCTAGAGTAGCTTTGGTGGCAATTGAATAGCTTATAGGCAGTCAGTTCTTATTTCAAAAGTAGGAGTAAACTGTGGACTGGAATGATCAAGGAAGACGTCTTTACAAGATGGGATACATGTAAAAAGAATGAGGAGAAACATCATTGAAAGTGGAAGAGTAATCTTTACATATAAGGTATACTGGCTGAAGACCTATGGGATATAGAAAGATACCCACAGAAATAGATAATGGATCATATCTTCAAAGAACATAGAAGGGAAGGTAAAACACAAATATAATTTAGGGAGCAAGTAATAAGTACCCTTTACAGAAGAAAAGATTTAAGTAATTTTATTATTAAGAAAATATTCTTTGATTTTCTCTTAATACATGAGAATACTTTCAAGTGGGAAACAAAGGTATATCTACTGTTGATTGATAACTGTAGGTAAGCTAGGGTATGTCCCATGGCTGTGAAATTTAGAGTGCAGAAATACAAAATAATAGTTCAGACATAGCATCTTACAGGAAGAAACTGAGTTTAACACCCGATTAATACCTATTTAGTTAAAAAGGAACCTACTAAATGCTGCTGTCTCTTTATGGCTCTCATGGGGCATATAAGTTATAAATTTATCTATGGGCAGTTTGCTACTTGCCTTGGTCATTAAGATTACTAATTTTAGTCTGGGTGAGTTGTTGTAGTTTGAAAAGTCTTTATGAAAAAAAATTTATTTGTGCTGAACTTTCAGAATTAGTTAAAAACTAATGAAGAGGAGGACCATAACATGTAGAGATAGAAACTTTAATGCATGTACTAAAAACATTTGTTTCTGCTGTAGCTTAGAGTACATAGAAAATTTGGGGGCCGGCACCATGACTCACACCTGAAATCCTACTCTGGGAGGCTGAGGCAGATAGATTGCTTGAGCTGAGACCAGCCTGAGCAAGAGCAAGACCTGGTTTCTACTAAAAATAGAAAAATACTAGCCAGGCATTGTGGCCGGCACCTGTAGTTCCAGCTACTCAGGAGGTTGAAGCAAGAGGATCGCTTGAGCCCAAGAATTTGAGCTTGCTGTGAGCTATGAAGCCACAGCACTCCACCCAGGGCAATAGAGTGAGACTTTGTCTCAAAAAAATTTTTTTGTAAAGGTATATAAGGACCAGATCATAGAGGGCCTTAGTTTGTCTTTAGTGGAGTCAAATAAATAAAAGTGAATGGAAATGTTACAAAAAAATTCTAATGCAACAAGATGGGGTTTATTGAGTTTATGTTTATTGGTACCCCATGTAGTTTCCTTGGAGTGGCTTCTAATTCCTAGGCCTTCAAACTAATTTGTTAATCTCCATCATCTCAGGATGGACTCAGTCTACTCAAGGTTACTGAAACCGATGTCTGAGTTCAGAATGCTATTTTTATTAACTTATGGTACAGATGTAATAGCTAAGTGGATGTGTTTCCACTTAGAGAATTTTCTAGATGCACAATAAAAGAAGTCAAAGAATCAGAAGATTTTGTGGTCACAAAATCAGATTACAGGGAGTCAGATACATGACATAAGCATTTAACAGCATCAGCCTATAAATAACTGAATGTACCCATCTCCATGATGGGGCTGTCCTACCAGTAGAATAAAACAAGTCTGTGAGTCAAGGTGTTTCAAGAGGTTTCTCCTCTAGGCAGTGCACAGATGACTCTACCAGTGCTCCTTCCTTCTGTGTTCTAGTGCTGACTAAGGCTCACTTCCTTCCTAGTTCTTCCTTTCAGTGCTTTCAAACACACTGTCAAATTACAGAAAAGTGCTGGTGCCTAGAAGTTAGAGTCTCTTTAACTTGTTCTGTTTTGGGTCCACTGTGGCTTTTCTTTTTGAAAGCATTCTTATATCTAAGATATTAAGCACTGGCCAAGTTTGGGTGGGTAGGTAGGGAGTGGGAATGGGACACCGGCAGAGCTGCTTAACCAGCTATAGCATCAACCACAAAGATGTTGAACTTCTTGTGTATTAACAATGTGGAGGCAGGAACTGGCCATGGCATTTTAAGAAATAGTTAAGTAGAGCAAACTGGTCTGAGAATGAAGGTCTGTGTTGAGAAAGAGTAGATGTAAGGTTAAAGATAATTTAGGTTTATGCAAAGCCTAAAAACAGAAATAAAAAAATTTTAATCCAAGCCAGTGATTTTGAAACATCTAATAGTAGAAGTTTTCCAAGTGAAATATAGCCCAGATTGTTCATGATTGTATGATGGAAAACACGTTGTGTGAAACACTTTTACAATGGTAGGCTAGTTCAGTTTGATTATGTAGAGATCCAAAGTAGTTGTAGACATTATCTATTATAGTTATAGAACCTGGACTAGAGCTTGAATCTGACACCTAGTGTAATTTTTATGGTGCTAGTTTATATCACTTTTTTTGTTTACATTTTTCTAATACTTAATTTGGCTTTTAAGCAGTCAGGAGTACAGGGTATATGTGGCTTTATTAATTTGGGGAAATGTTAGTACTTACATGTGTATTCCTTGAATTTATTTGTACAGCATTTCAAAATGTACAGCATTATAAAATGGTCTGAAGTCTGTTCTGATGTTCACAGCAACAGTGTGGTAGGCAAGTAGTATTTATCACTATTTTTGCAAGTGAAGAAATTTAGTAGAAAAGGAAAGTGACTTGCTCAAGGACACATGGCTTTTAAGTGGTGGAATTGAAATTCACACCTACATGTCTCTTTTTTTTTTTTTTTTGAGACAGAGTCTCATTTTCAGTAGAGTACCGTGGGGTCACAGCTGACAGCAACCTCCAATTCCTGGGCTTAGGCGATTCTCTTGCCTCAGCCTCCCAAGTAGCTGAGTCCCTGGTGGGACTACAGGTGCCCACCACAACGCCTGGCTATTTTTTTGTTGCAGTTTGGTCGGGGGCTGGGTTTGAACCCACCACCCTCAGTATATGGGGCTGGCGCCCTACCCACTGAACCACAAGCACCGCCCTCCCACCTCTTTTTTATAATTAAAATCATTTTTTCTTTCCTAATTTCCTATATTTTCTCCTCCATTATTTCATTTTCCATTATTTCATTTTCAGTTTTTATTTTGAAGAAATGAATGCTGATGATTTTTAAAAGATAGTAGAAAAGGGATTACAGTGGAAAGCAATGTTCCTAATTGCCTTTTCCTCAGTTTTCTCCTTATAGGCAACTTTTAACAGTTTTTAATCATTTGGGAGGTTGCTAGGATAAGACTAATATGCTGGTACCAATATTTCTTGATTTATTTTGAAGTATTATATATTAATCTCTGAAATATATGCCTGTACTATGAAAAGTGGGAGCTCACTCATTCTATGCTCAACACCTCCTAATTTATTATTATTTTTTTTGAGACAGTGGGGTACAGGGACACTGTTATAGCTCACTGCAGTCTAGAACTCCTAAGCTCAAGGCATCCTCCCACCTTAGCCTTCCTAGTAGCTGGGACTACAGGCATGTGCCACCATACCTGGCCCCTCCTGAATTTTGATAGTTATGCGATTAGTTTTAATTATTCTTTTGAAAGTTTAAATAATGTAGTTAATGCTAACAAAATCTGCAGGATCAAAAGCCAAACTCACAAATACATAACTCTCAATTGGCCATTCTACTTAAGGGGAGACTAGCAGAAAATATACTTTATATACAAACCCATACCAGCTTCTCAGAAAAATCTGTTATGGACTCTCTAAGGATCAAGCTATATGAACAAAATAAGTTGCATGAAAAGTGTTAAAGCAGTGTACCCAGAACAAAACTGAGATAAATCATGGAACATACAAACTTAAAATTTTCTAATTAAATTAGACAATTATTCCATCAAAATAGGAAAGATGCCATAAAAAAAGGAATAGGAAACAAAAATGAGCTTTTGGAAATTAAGGGTAAAAAGCATGATTATATCCTAGCCTGCCAAGTGTAAAAGAAAATATAAAAGTTAAAGTTGTGGAAACAATAGCAAAAGGAAATATTAGGAAAGTTAACTTAGAGTAATTACCCTAGATGTCCAATGGAAGGAAATCCTGGATGACAGCAGCATACTGCACCCACAGTGGGCTTCAAGAAATATATCTCAAAAAAGAATTCAACATCTACGCCATAAATAGTAAAAAGCTGGAAGTTGTCAGGATATGATGAATATGGCATGTTCTTTGTATGAACAATAACATCAGAAAAAGTATATTATTCTTTCAAAAGAATAATTAAAACTAATCGCATACCCACAGAAGGAAGGATAAGAATGGGAGGAGGAAAACAAAAGGAATGAAGGATCCAAGGCAGGAGGGACAAACCTGACTAAGTAAGTATGGTCCAAACTAAAATGGGGGCATGCTTTTGAACTACTAATTGATGGAGCTTAAGAAAAAGAAATCTGTTTGATCTCAACACCTTCGGGCGACACAAGTGTACCTGGAGAGAAATGTAATCTGTTAGACCCTATTACTGATTCTACAGTGAGTAATATTTAGATGGTCTTATCTTAGTACTTACATTATTTTTGACTTTGAGGATCAATTAGAGTACAAAATGAAGGGTCAATTTTTTCATTGTAGTAAAAAACACATAATGTAAAATTACTATCTTGACCATTTTTAAGTGTGCAATTCATTAGTGTTTCTAAGTTCATTCACATTGCTGTGCTGCAGATCTCTAGAACTTTTAAATCTTGCTAAACTGAAAATCTGTAGCCGTTAAACAACACTCCACTTTCTCTTCCTCCCCCTACCCTCTGACAACTTTCATTCTACTTTCTCTTTCTATGAATTTGACAAGTCTAGGTACCTCCTGTACGTGAAATCATACAGTATTTGTCTTTTTGTGACTGGCTTGTTTCACTTAGCATAATGTCCTCATAGTTCATATTGTAGATAAGATTTAATTTCAATTATAGAACAAAATATAGACATTATCAACATATTTGGGGTTTGGGTTTATTATTCTTTGTTTCATACTACTTTTTGTCTTTCAGAAACTTATTGGAATTGCTTCTATTCCTCAGTACCTACTAACCCCTTGCTGTAGTTTTTTTTTTTTTTTTTTTGCATTGTAGGTTTAGTCTTTTTATTCATTTACTGTCATATTAATACATTCTCAGGAGAGAGAAGAGACATGTGTTTAAGTCTTTTATCCTGAACTAAAACTGACTGGAAACAGCTAAGATGTAAGTGAATGAATAACAAACTGTGGCATATACATACACATATAAGTACCATGTACTGACTGATTGTACCACTGGACCTCCAAATTGTGGTATATTCATACAACGCAATATTAGTGATTAAAAGAAATAACTGACAATCCACAAAAACAAGTGAGCTAACGAAGCCATGAAAAGACACGGAGAAGCTTTAATAAACAATTTTGTTTATTAACAAACAATAATAATTAAAATTAAAATTAATAATAATTTTGTTTAATAAACAAAATTGTTTATTAAAGCAGCCAGTATGAAAAAGCTACATAACATATGATTCCAATTGTATCTTATTCTGAAAAAGGCAAAACCATAGAAACAGTAAAAAGATCAGTGTTTACAAGAGAGTAGGGGTGAAGGGATAAATAGGAGGAGCACAAGGAATTTTGAGGACATTGGAGCTATTTTGTATGATATATAAATGATAGATAAATATTATACATTCATGAAAATCCATTGAATTTTACAACACAAGGACTGAACCCTCATGTAAACTAAGGGCTTTAGTTAGATAATAATATCTAAATTTTGTGTCAATTAGATAATATCTAAATATTGTGTCAATTGTAGCAATATACCATAATAATACAAGATGTTAATAAGTGAATCTGTTAAAGGGGTATACATGGGAACTTCCCGCACTATTTGTTCAATTTTCTGTAAACCTACAAACTGCTCTAAAAAATTATTTATTATTTTAAAATATGTATGTATATATAATTGAAAGGGAAGAGATTTGTATTTTTCATACCTATTTTGAAAATTTTCCAATATAGACATGATTTGAAACATAGAACACAAAAGTTACCATCTTGACTTTTTTTTTCTTGACTATCCTAAATTGTTTATTAGGTATGAATTTTACAAACATTATTTATTGGTAATGCGAAGCTGGGGAGAGCATTGCACCTTCTCCAAGCTGCATGGCAGGAACCACTAATAGTGTGGTGGAACTTAGGACCCCTCCCAAGACCCTGGCTCTTCCCACCTGCAGATGTCATCCCATGCATCTCCCTGTGCTTGTGGACTGGTGAACCACTGGGGTGTCAGGTATTCTTCTGATACCTTTATGGGAAGGATCAATGAGGATATCCTAAAAAATTTTGTACATAGAATCTTCACTAACCCAGCAAGAATTTAGGACTGTTCCTTAGCAACAGACTGAAGGTTTAGCAAATTTTAGCTGCTTCACACCATGATGGACAGGTTTGCCATAGGTTGCACACTTAGGAACTGGGTGTTTGTGTTATCACAGTGCATAGGAATCCTGTCTATGAACATAACTCTGCTTGGTCTTGTAGCCCAGTCTGCACATTTTATCTGATTGAGTGGGACAGGAAGCCCTGTGGAGCATAGAGAACTGGCTGTGCTGCCAGCAGCAGACTCTCAGAAGAAAGTAACTTACATCAGACTGCTTCTTCCTTCATAGCTTCTGGAAGTTCTTACCCAATGGCTGCTGCCTGATGGATTTTTTTTTTTTTTTTGAGACAGAGTCTCAGCCTGTTACCCCAGGCTAGAGTGCTATGGCCTTATAGCAACCCTCTGACTCCTGGGTTTAAGTGATTCTCCTGCCTCAGCCTCCCAAGTAGCTGGGACTGGAGGGGTCTCTTTGCTGCTAAGGCTGGTCCCCAGCTCCTGAGTTCAAGGGATCATTTTACCTGGACCTCCCACAGTGCTTGGATTACAGGTTTGAGCCCCAACCCCTAATCCCATCGTGACCATTTTTAAGTGTATAACTTCTTAGTGCTTAGTTCTTTTATTCATTTACTGATATACAGACAATATTTAATATAGGTAGACTGGCTACTTCTGCTTGTTATTTGGAGGCCTTCTTTGCCCTATTTTTTGCTTAATAAGGGATTTTTATTTAATTCCTCCAGTCTTCCACGGCTTGCATGGGGCCATTAAAAAGCCCATTTGAATCTATCTTTGATCTAGAATTATTTTCCCTATCTCTTCCTCTCCTCTTCTTTAAAAAGTTGGAGAGAATATGGAGAATCTAATAAAAAGAAATTAAGAAATTTATCATTATTTGGTTCTTTGATATTTTATTTGTGAGATACATTGAATAGCAAAAGAATATAAATATTATATTTCATTAGCTCAGATTTTAATGATAATCTAAATTAGATTTTATTCATTTGTCCTTTCAGAGAGACAGCATGATTGTCTTATTTCATTGTTTTTACCTAAGTCATATACCTGTCTGGTTCTTTAGAAACAGTTCTTCCCCCAAATAAAAGGTTGATTAGTAATTTAGTGCAGATTTTACTAAAGAAATATTTTTTTCATTAGTTATTCTCTGCATCACTGCTAATTAGTGCATAGACTGCTGCCCTCTGGTGTTGGGTTAATGGAGAAAATAATGCTGTTGGAGAAAAACAGGCAGACACAGAGTAGGTTATTGTTGCGGACCCTGCGGGGAGGGTCTTTCACACCAAATAATTTAATGAGCAATATCTCTTATTAAACAAAATTGTGGAAATGGTCATATTTGATGTCCAAAAGAATATGAAGAATATAATATTGTAAATGAAAAATATTATATCTCTCAGATTCAAAGGCATTTTAGCTTTCAGTTAATCAGAGTTTACCTTGTTAGAAAATCTCTTTAAGGTAAGTAGTGGGTTTTATTTTGTGCTACAGCTTTAGAATTTTTTCATGTCATTTTCTCTCTGAAATAATGAAATACTAGTGAAAATTAGGAAAAATCTAAATGCCCACCCATAAAAGAATGGTTAAATAAACTGGAACACCATGCAGTAAAAGAATAGCAGAAATACATGTGTATTAAAAGGACCTCCAAGATATGTGCATATATAGATGCAGATAGATAATGTAGATCAATGTATTTTTGAATTATTTTTTTGTAGTAAGAACACTTAACATGAAATCCACCCTCTTAACAAATTTTCAAGCATGCAATACAGTTATGTTAATACAGCATACAATGTTGTACAGCAGATCTCTAGAATTTATCTTTTTTAGCTGCAACTTTCTGCCCATTGATTAGCAACTCTCCATTTTTTCCTACCTCTCCCCAGACCCTGGCAACAACCATTTGTTGATTTTATGAAATTTGACTATTTTAGATACCTCATATAGGTAAAATCATGTAGTATTTGTCCATTAGTGTAAGATACAAGTGAAATAAGCAAGTTATACAACATCATGTTCAATTTGATGCCATATATATAAAAGAAAAGGCGTTAAAGCAAAACTGCATTTTTGGGTAGTATCATAAACATTTCATAAGCAGTATAGATGTGTACGTAAGGGTCTAGGAGAGTTAAGTTACAAAAGTAGATTGTGCCCCTACATCTTTGATTCCTCAGAGGAGACTGGAAATGAGGATAATTGTCAAAGATGTCTGTACCTTTATCTGTATTACTGTTATTTTTTAAAATAAGATAAACATGTACATGGATTTCAAAACAATAAAGATGAAATTTAAAATACAAAGAACTAAGTGGTCAGTTGTCTGGCATTGGCTTTTAAGGACAGTCGAAGTTCAAAGCCAGGAAGACTTTGTAAGAAGTAGAATTTGAGCTGGACCTTGAAGGATAAGTGGAGTAGTAACAGATAATGAATATAGGGACAGAAAATTTTAAAGTAGGGGATTAAATGGAAAATGACAATAATCAAAGAAATGAAACTTAGCAGGAGGCATACAGGAATAATGAAGAAATTTCTTTCTTAAGTATAGCATATGTATTGTGCTAGTATGGGGGTAAGAAGAGATTAAGGAAAACGTGTTCATTGAAGGAACACATGCTACTAGATGCTTTCTTGTAGGAAGTCTCGTAATCCTCCCAAGGATTGTTTGATGTAGTTATTTTTATTTTTTTAACCTATACACAAATTCAGGCTTAAAGAAATAGAGTATTTGAATCCAAAAAGATTTGGAACTCCTCTGCCCTTTGGGATTTGATCCTATCCTTTCTAACTTTTACATTTGATGGAATTGGAATTGGACTCTTGCTGATTCTTAGCTGATTAATTTGCCTGCCATATGTAGTTAGGCTGAGATGGGTTAGAGTTGTGGAGGGCAGTCTGGTAGAAATGTGGCTATTCACGTTTTACATAAGCCGGGCATGGTAGCATATACCTGTAATCCTCACTACTCAAGGAGGCCAGGGTGGGAAGATCACTCAGACCAGGAGCTCAAAGGTACAGTGAGCTATGATTGTGTCACTGCACTCCAACCTGAGGGACAGAGCAAGACCCTATCTCTTAAAAAAAGTTTTACATAAAGATGTTTATAGAGCTTTTTAAGAACATTAAAGAAGCAATGAGACTTATTAATAAGTTGATTTTTCTCTTTTTTAAAAGACAGAATGATAAACAACTCCCATTTTATTAAAGCATATCATTTTGCTAAATTTGAATTAGATCTTTTTAAAGAAAGAAACAAATTACAGATAAAATTTAAATTCCCAAAAAGGCTTGGCTTCTGCTGGTGAGAGTAGGTTTGAGGATCACAAGATGGAAACTCTCCCAAAATGTAAAGATATCCCACCATGGTTGAATGTACCAGAAGACCTGATAGATCCCAAGGTGTTTCAGGTGCCGACGTGACTGTTGGAACCCTTATTCGGCCCAGACAGATCACGAATACCTTTCTTCGAGGAGGTGGGCAAGACCATGATTGAGCTGAAAACTTTGGAATCTTCAGCCCACACTGAGATTGTGGTTTACGGGGACGTCAAGTACAGAGTCCGGACCACCTGGATGCTCCAGTGCTTGGCTGAGCAGTACCGCCATCAGGGGCAGCGAGAGATTGTCAAACTTGAAGCCTTGAGCGGCCTCCACCTACCTTAGAGAAAGTGGAGCCAGTTTCCAGCCCTGTGACTGACGCCAAGATGGAGAGGTTCCTTTGTGTTTGGAGCTGGGTCCAGCTTGGTTTAAACTCTGCTCTAGCCTGACGAGTTAAGAAAAACCATCCATTTGAGTCTCTGCCCTTGTTGAGTCCTTATGTGGCTGCTAATTAAAAAAAATGTTTTAAGTAAAAAAAAAAAAAATTTAAATTTCCATGTTCACTTCCCTGATCCCATTTTTCTCCCTTTATTCTTTGCCCAAAGTAAGCAAGGAATATCTAGGAATGCTAGGATTTGTTCTAAATTTCTTGTTCAGTTAAAAAAATCACTGTTTCTCACTTAAATAAAGATAACCCTGAAATTTAAATAACTCTTTAAAAAAAAAAATCACTTAAAACGATTTCAATGTTAGAAAACACTAAAATCAGAATCAAAATATTTGTTAGATTTCTTACATAGTTAATATGTAACTTTTGAAAATGTGGATGCTATGAACTTATCCCTAAATAGTACAAGATTTTTAAAAATTATATTTCCTTAACAAAATGCAAGCCCACAATAAAATAACAGCAAATATAGCCTACTATGTTTTCTTAAGTAGCAAAGTAAAAGTAGAAAACTTACTATCACAAAGAGTAAGTTCTGTTTGTGGTTTCTATAAAATTAGATTAATATTTAAATAAATGGTTTATTTAACAAACCTTTACATAATGATAAGGAAAACTTAAGAGTTGATATTATATAATACTACAATTCAAACAAACATGAATTTATTGTTGTAATTTGCATTTTTAAAAAACTTCTTCGTAGAGCCAATGAGAATTTAGGCATCTTTCAAGTACTGGATTTTAATATTAAATTATATTTTCTGGCTCAGTGCCCGTAGCACAGTGGTTATGGTACCAGCCACATATACCCAGGCTGGCAGGTTCGAACCCACCCTGAGCCAGCTGAACAACAATGACAACTACAGCCAAAAAATAGCTGGGCGTTGTGGTGGGTGCCTGTAGTCCCAGCTACTTGGGAGGCTAAGGCAAGAGAATCACTTAAGCCCAAGAGTTTGAGGTTGCTATGAGCTGTGATGCCATAGCACTCTACCCAGGACGACATACTGAGACTCTATCTCAAAAAATACATAAATAAATAAATAATTATATTTTCCAAATGTTTTTATAAAGAAAATAAAGTGCTTTTGTTTTAACATTAAATATTGTTTGCTACCAATTCATACATTATAAGGCAAAACACTATCCAGAGTTATTCATGTTTATTCTACTCCAACATCAGTGTCGGAGATTTTTAGTATACTTTTTTTATAAGTCAGGCTTATTGAGGTATAATTTACATTTATATAATTGACAGTAAATTTCACCCTTTTATGTATTCAATTTAATAAATGTTGAGAAATATATACAGTTGCACAATTAACAGCACAATCAAGATGCGGAATATTTCTATCACTGTAAAAAGTTCCCTACTGTCCCTCCCTCTAGCTTCTGGTTAGAAGCTAATTTATGCCCTATAGTAGTTGTTGTTTTTAATTGAGATATGATTCTCATAATATAAAATTACAAAATTCACCATTTCAAAGTATACAGTTCACTGGATTTCAGTATGTTCAAATAATTGTGCACTCATCACCATTATCTAATTCCAGAACATTTTAATCACCCCAAAATGAAATATATACCCATTAGTAGTTACTCCCTATTTCTTCCTCTCCCTTCTTCCTCACAACCACTAATCTGCTATACTATCTCTATAAATTTGCCTATTCTGGACATTTTGTATAAATGGAATGATATAATTTGTGGCCTTTTGAATATGGCTTCTTTCACTTAGCATATTTTCATAGTTCACCCATGTTAACATGAATTCCTTTAATTACATTTTATTGCCTAATAATATTCTATTGTATAGATATACCACATATTGTTCATTCATTGGTTGATAAACATTTGAATTGTTTTCATGTTTTGGCTGCTTTAAACATTCTTATCTACTAGCTTTTGTATAGACATGTGTTTCAATTCTCTTGGAACTATATCTCGACTATATTATATGATCCAGTTGAACTGCTGGATCATATAATTAGGTTTAACTTTTTGAAGAATGTCAAATTGTTTTCCAAATCAGTTACACATTTAACGCTGATGGTTATGGACTTTTTCAAGGCAGTGCTTGACAGGAGCCTCACCATGCATGGTGGAAAACTTTCTGAAGATCATTTCACAGTTCTGCTTTGAGCTGTCTCAGCCAGAGAGAAACTAAAGCCCTACTGATGAAACTGCAAAGTGACACACATTCAAGAACCTGAAACCCAAAGACCTCCTCATCGCTTGGAGATCAAACAAATGTGCCTGAATGACTAGTGTCCTATTTGAGGAGTGGGTAAGGCATATCAACCAAGAAATGAAGAAGAAGCAGTCTGTTCTACTGACAGTAGATAACTGTCCTGGCCACCTGCAAGTGAATCATCTCACAGACTTGATGCTGAAAATTTTGTGTCCAAACACAACCTCGAAATTTCAACGTCTTGAGCAAGGCATCATAAAACATTTAAAATGCACTACAGAGTCTAGCTACTGCAGTGGGTCATTACAAAAACACAAACCTGTGGTGCTGTGGAGACACTTCATCCACTGCATCAGTTAATGCTCTGGATGCTGTCTTCTGATCAGTTCTGCTTGGAATAAAGTTCTGCCAGAAATGATACAGAAGTGTTTCAAGAAAGATGGATTTGTCACAACCCAAGAGCATCAGACAGTCTGAAGGAATAGATTTTGAAGGGTTTTTTTGCAATGGATGATGAAGCAGCAACCTGTTCCAGAAGCAATTTTCCAAGCTGTATTGACCAAAGTATAGGCAAGCATAAAAGTGAGTGAAGCAGCTGATGAAATGGAAGAAGCAAGTGAGAATGACACAAAAATTGCAGAGACTTCCAAAGAAGAGGATGTCAGGCATCTGATAATGCAGTTAAGTCAACTCTGTGCTTTGTTTCTTCAGGCCATAAGGCCTGCAGAATTTTCATTAGTGTTTTAGCCACTACTAGTGGCCCTTAATACTCCCTGCCCTTAAATGAAAAACCATAAAAATAGGAACTTCATTCTGTGTTGTTCCCATCTCTCAAGGATTAATCCCCTTCTAGAATCAAGCCTTTTTGTTCACTATTACTTTCAGATCTTTGTGGGTTTTGATTTTTTTTTTTTTTTTTTTGTCTAGAGTTTCTAGTTGTTATCTGTGAGAGGGTGAAATATGATTGGAGTTCACTTGGCTGTGCAGAAAGCAAATGGTATGTGTTTTTTTATGCATTTAAAATCTTTTCTGTTTTGGCAGTGCCTGTAGCTCAGTGAGTAGGGTGCAAGCCCCATATACCAAGGTGGTGGGTTCAAACACGGCCCCCTGCCAAACTGCAACAAAAAATAGCTGTGGTGGGCGCCTGTAGTCCCAACTACTTGGGAGGCTGAGGCAAGAAAATTGCCTAAGCCCAAGAGGTGGAGGTTGGCTGTGAGTTGTGACGCCCTTGGCACTCTACCAAGGGTGACAAAGTGAGACTCTCTCTAAAAAGAAAAATAAAATAAAAAACAAAATCTGTTTGTTTAGACAGAGTTCTGTTGCACTGGGTAGAATGCTGTGGCGACATAGCTCCCAGCAACCTCACTCTTGGGCTTAAGTGATTTCTCTTGCCTCAGCCTCCCAAGTAGCTGGGACTACAGACACCCACCACAATGTCCAGCTATTTTTTTGTTGCAGTTGTCATTGTTGTTTTAGCTGGCCTGGGCCAGGTTTGAACCCATGATCCTAGGTGTATGTGGCCAGCACCCTACCTACTGAACTATGGGGCGCCTCCCAGCTGCCATTCTTTTGAAGACCATTTTTTCCTTTTACGATTTTCTTTGTCTTGCCTTTCCAAAGAGTTACAGTGATGTTTCTAGTTGTTTTTGTTTAATTCTACTTAGGAATAATTGGACTTCTTAAATCTTTGAATTAACAAGTTTGAAAAGTTCTTAGCCATTATTATTGAATATTATTTCTGCCATGTCTATCTTTCATTCCGGGAATTTTCTTGAAAGTATGCCATACCTTCGTACTGTATCTTCTGTGTCTCTCATCTTCTCTTCTGTATTTTCTATCCTTTGTCTTTCCATGCATTTCCTTTTGGCCTATCTTATAATTCACTTCTGTCTCCTTTAGCTATATTCAATTTGCTATATAACTTATCCATTGAGCTTTTAATTTCGGTTTCTGCATATATTATTTATATAAGTTCTGTTTGAATTTAAAATTTTATTTTAAACGATATAGTTTATAGTTACTTGCAGATTCAAGCTTTTTATTGACTTCAAGATATAAAAATTATCAGATGCCAACCATGAAACAACTATGTTGAATATGCTTAATGAAATACTCAACATAGTTGTTTCATGGTCTGCATCTGATAATTTTTATATCTTGAAGTTTTGGAGTTCTTTATTTTCTACTAGTTTTCACTCAGCACAAAAATTCAAAGTGTATCTAGTTATTTTAGATTGTTTGCAGGATGTTATATTTAAAAGATATATAGGATCTTTTTCGAAGTTCAGGGCATAGGTAACTTCTTTTAGGCTTATGAAGCACTTTAAACCAAATTCAGAGCTTGTGGTGCTCTAGCTAAACCAGACTACTTAGAACTATATTATAATTCTGTTTTTCATTTATTTTCATCCTGAGAATGAAGCTCTTTGGCTTCTATTATAGTTTATTGTAAGGGTGGTCTTTCTGTTAAACTTCTCAATTTGTGCAAGCCTGGAGCTTTGATTTTAATCCCTCTTGCCTTGAAGGCCATCAAACTGCAAAGTCATATTTTCCAAAATGTACACATTATGTGGGGTCAGAAAAGTTTCACTGCCCATTTATCTCTTCAGGCTTTTTCTTTACCTTTACATTGATGGTAAGAATCATAAATTCGAAAGAGAAACTGGGAAAAATATTTATAATACATGATAAGTCAACAAAAAGCTTACTTCTTTAACATTAAATTAAAAAAAGAAAAGATGACTATATTTTGGCTCAGCAGAAAATTATCAAAAGATATGAAGACAGTTCATAGAAGACAATTTTCATAGAAAAGGAAATTCATATGTTTTTTAAGTATATGAAAATATGCTTGGTCTAATTTATAAGAAAAATGAAAATTAAAACTAAAAATATAGCTTTCATTTTCACAATGGCAAGGAAGTGAGGAATTTGGGAAAGCAGGCACTTTTCTATATTGTTGGCAGAATAAATTGTTGTATCCTCTCTGGAGGGCAGTTTGGCAATGTCTGTCAAACTTTTAAATACATAAAATCAGACCCAGTGATTTCTCTTCTAGGAATTGATCCCGTAGAGATACTTATACATGTTTCTGAAGATTATGCTCTAGAAACATTATGATTTGTATCATGCAGAACATGATTACAACTGACAGCATAACATTTCACTTGGTAAATTTGTCAGATTAATCAATTTTTTATTGTCTATTTTGAAGTGTTTCTGATTTTTAAAAGCCACTTTGAATAATACTGAGAGCATCATTTTGCATGTAGCTTTTTTTCTTTTGGTTTATTTCTGTAACATATGTAAAGATGACATACACATGATATAGATATAGTTCATTTCTGATAAATACAGTCAGACTATGATTTTAGTGTGATTTCAGAAGAATATAAAAATTGGGCCTTATTAATAAAAAAGAAAAAACATTGTTTCCTTTATTGGTAGTTTTCATGCTGATGGGCAAGGTTCTCCTGATTGGTAGTATTTCATCATTGTAAAATATGTATTAAACATCAGGCCATGAATCTTTGGTATAAATTCAATTAAGCACAAAACTATAGAATCTCATTTGATGACAACCAAGACACCATCTTGTGTAAGCTACTAAGAATAAAAATATATTCTGTAGTATCCCTAATAGGTAACTTCAGTGTCAGAACATTTCTGGTATACTGAAGCCTTGTCTTATTTGAGAGTTAGTTTCTAAACTCAGTAAATAATGAAAATCACATAAAATAAAATAAATCATCCTTGAAAACTTACATTGCCTATGAAGTACAAGGTATGTGATTTCAAGTATCTTTTTTTACACACATACACACAAAATTGGCAGAGAAATGAAAATAATAAAGGCATAATAAAAATTTTAAAATATAAATTCTGGCCTGTAGTCCCAGCTACT
Organism: Loris lydekkerianus; assembly: GCA_963574355.1. Classification (NCBI taxonomy): domain Eukaryota; kingdom Metazoa; phylum Chordata; class Mammalia; order Primates; family Lorisidae; genus Loris; species Loris lydekkerianus. The sequence goes on from CAUYPK010003044.1 coordinate 81,871, forward strand.
TGGGAGGCTGAGGCAAGATAATCACTTAAGCCCAAGAATTGGAGGTTGCTGTGAGCTATGACGCCAATATAGTGAGACTGTCTCAAACAAAATAAATTAAATATAAATTCTGAACTGAAGAAATACAATAATCAAAAGTAAGAATTCAGTGAACAAATTTAAGACTTTGTCACCCTGGTTAGAGTCTAGTGATACCATGATAACTCACTGCAACATCAAATTTAGGACAGTATAGATTTTATCCCTTTTAGGAGATAAAAGGTTATTTTCTTTTTCATGCTATTGGCCAGAACATCATCGCTTGGTCACACCTAGCTGTAAGGTAGACTGAGATGTAGCTCTAGCTGGGCTGCCTGGTATGTGCCTAGCTAAAAACTCAAAGACTGAAGAAGAAATATTGGAAGATAGCTATCCAGTTAGGCCCTGTTACCAATCTGGTAACACAGATTGGTGAGTTATTGTCAGTTTTTCAAAATACGCTATGAAACTCATATACAGACTGTTTTTTAATCCAATCAAAACATTGGGGTTTTGCTTGGTTTTGATTAGATTAGGACTATGGCCATGGTGGTGCTCTAGCTCCTCATTTGGCAATTGCCTTTTTTGGGGGGGGATTGCCTTTGATTAAAAAAAAAAAAATTAATTGATACATTTTGTTTGATAAACAATATTTCAAAGAAGGAAGTTCAAGAAAAAAATTAAATAGAAAGTGATAAAGAAGTTCCATTCCTGACTAGGTTCCAGGGTGAATCTTGGGTCTAAAAATCAAAATATTAAGATTTGAAAGGATCTTTTCTTTTAAAAATGTATATAAAGAAACTGGAAATCGTTTCTAATTAAATTTAAACCCCTAAGTTATACTTAACGAGCTTCAGAAAGAAATGACCTTCTCAAGGACTCCTGACTTGTTTGAAAGAATAGACTGGGTAAGTCAGGTTTTCTTAGGCACATGAACATGTCTGGATAAAACCTATAGAGCTTGAAAAGATAAACTCAAAAGTCATCACACCTGCTTGGAATCTAAAGTCTAGGGGGAGGTCAAGTGACTTGTTCAGTATTGTCTAGCTAACCAATTGCAGACTCGGATCAGGACCAAGCCTTCTAGAATCAAAGTCAGTGATCTTTCCATTACCATAAAGTGATCTGCTGAACAAGTTGACCAATAATTGGATCCTTATTTGCCAAGAACAGTATGATGTGTCAGGCAATTTATAAAAAGACAATGAACACTTAAAATAGTTTATGTAGGCCAGGTACACAGTGGCTCACACCTGTAATCCTAGCACTCTAGGAGGCTGAAGTGGGTGGATTGTCTGAGTTCAGGAGTTGAAGTCTACCATCTATCCCTACGAAAAATAAAAATACTAGCCAGGCATCATGGTGGGTGCCTGTAGTCCAAGCTCCTGGGAAGGTTGAGGCAAAGGGATCACTTGAGCCCAGGAGTTTGAAGTTGCTGTAAGCTATGACACCATGGCACTCTACCCAGGGGACAGAGTGAGACTCTGCCTCAAAAATAAATAAACAATATATTTTATATTGACTACATTATATGAGATATACTTTTTACTTAAAGCTTTACAGAGACAAATTTAACTATCTTGAACAGTAAAATTCAGCTCAATGTGTGTGCTTTGTTAGAAAAAAATTCTAGTGTTTTTGTTTGCTTTTTTGAGATAGTGTCTCACTTTGTTGCCTAGGCTAGTGTACAGTGGTGTCATCATAGCTCACTGCAGCCTCAAACTCCTGCGCTGATCCTCCTGGTTCAGCCTCCCTAGTTGCTGCACCTACAGGTGCATGCCACTATGGCTGGCTAATTTTTCTACTTTTTTCAAAATGATGGCAGTCTCACTCTTGCTCAGGCTGGTCTTGAACTCCTGAGCTCAAGCAATCCTCCCACCTCAGCCTTTCAGTGTTCTAGGGTTACAAGGCATGAGCCACTGCACCCAGCATAGTTTTTAGTTTTTTCGTTTTGGTTTTGGTTTTTTAAAGACTAAGTGTATGCAGTCTTGTGTTTTGAAGTAAAATAATTAACATTTTAATTTTAATCATTTACACTAATCTTGGCATATCTAATATTATATTTAAATATAACAACTTATTATATTTCAAAGCTTATTTTCTACTTTTGGGGTAGTTAGCATCTTCATTTCCTAGATACAATTTTGTATTCATCAAGCAATTATTCCTCAAGTTAATCTCATTTTATATGACAAGTATAGTTATTCAAGTCTTTTATTTAAGCCAATGTAATTTATGCTAATTTCTACCAAGTTTTTAATGTTAGGAAAATTAAATTTAGTATTACACAAAAATCCTTTAGATGGAAAAAATACATATATAAATTGGTTTAGCATGAGTATATGGAACTTCTCTTCTTTACAATAAGAATCTAATAAGGAAGCATCTGATTTGGAAAACCTGTCCTGCTTCCAGACTCTAGATTTGGATCTTCAGCCTGGCTGAATGTCAGAAGTAAATGTCAGCTATGTTTACCCTTCATATTTTCAGATTGTAGTTTCCTATTTTAACTTCTATTTAGAAATAAACTAAATTTTTTTTCTCTTTAATTAAATAAAACTGATAATTATTATTTAGACACAAGTCTTTGTTAAGTAGCATTTTAAAAACCTTATTTGTAGTTATATAAGTATTATAAAAATATTAAGTTTATAAAATAAGCAGGAAAGAATATAGGTTAATAAATATTATTTATTAGGCAAGAGGTTTGCCTCATTGTAAACTTGATTACTTTTTTTTTATTTTAATTTTAATTTTTACATATACCTGTGTAGGTTTCTATTTTTTTGCCTTTACAAAATTAAAAAGACTTAAAATTTAATAACAATAAAATGTTTAAGATTAGGATTAGAAACAAAAATCTTGTAAAGAACGAACGAACATAAATACATTCAGAAAAGGAATCAGACAATTGCTTCATCAAAATATTAAGCAAAAATAATAACAATAATAATGCAAAGAAAGTAACATTCACATTGTCAAATAAGAGTTTGTCTATTATAGAATGCTTTGATTCTGAGATTCAGTATGAAGTCATCAGTTAACTTCTTTTTTTCTTTAATATCAAAAAATAGACAACTAATATTTATAAATAAAAGTAAAAGATAATTTCAAAAAATAGATCATGCTGCAGGCGGCACCTGTGGCTCAGCTGGTAGGGCGCCGGCCCCATATGCTGAAGGTGGTGGGTTCAAACCCAGCCCCGGCCAAACTGCAACAAAAAAATAGCCGGGCGTTGTAGCCGGCGCCTGTAGTTCCAGCTACTCAGGAGGCTGAGGCAAGAGAATCGCCTAAGCCCAGGAGTTGGAGGTTGCTATGAGCTGTGTGATGCCACGGCACTCTACCCAGGGCAATAAAGTGAGATTCTGTCTCTACGAAAAAAAAAACCAAAAAAACAAAAACAGATCATGCTAAATCTTATAGACAGTAGAAAAAGAAGAAATACGTCAAAATCATTCTACTTGATCTGGGTACACCTGATATAAAAGTTGAAGAAAATATATTATTATAAAGGAGAAATTATAAACATATGTCACTTATAAATGAGGATACAATATCCTAAACAACATATTAACATGTTGAGTTGAAAATCAATGTTTAAGTAATATACTTTGGTCAAAATTAAAACCAATTTATGTGAAAATTAGTCACCATTTCTTTTCTTTTCTTGTTTTTTTTTTTCTTCTTTTCCTTTCCCTCACCCCTTCCCTCCTTCTCTGTCTGCTCTCCCCTTCCCCCATGCCCCACCATGTCATTAATTGTCTTCAAATCAAAATTGAGTACATAAGATTCATACTTCTCCACTCCTGTGATGCTTCACTAAGAATAATGTGTTCCACCTCCATCCAGGTTAGTACAAATGCTGAAAAATCTCCATTTTCTTATGACTGAATAATATTCCATTGTATACATATACCATAGCTTACCAATCCATTCCTGGGTTGAAGGACATTTAGGTTGTTTCCACATTTTGGCAATTGTTAATTGGGTTGCGATAAACAGCCTAGTATAGGTATCTTTATAATAAAAGGTTTTTTTTTCCTTCTGGATAGATGCCCAGTAATGGGATTGCAGGATCAAACGAGAGGTCTAGGTTGACTTCTTTGAGGTTTCTCCATACTTCCTTCCAAAAAGGTTGTATTAGTTTGCAGTCCCACTAGCAGTGTAAAAGTGTTCCTTTCTCTCCACAACCGCGCCAGTATCTGCAGTTTTAAAATTTTGTGATATAGGCTATTCTTGCTGGGGTTAAGTGATATCTCAAGGTAGTTTTAATGTGCATTTCTCTAATAATTAGGGATGATGAGCATTTTTTCATATAATTGCTGGCCATTCATCCATCATCTCTCTTCTCCATTGATGTATGGGATTGTTGAGTTTTTTTCTTGTGAATTAATTGAAGTTCTGTATAGATCCTGGTTATTAAGTGTTTGTCTGATTCAAAATATGCAAATATCCTTTCCCATTGGGTAGGTTGTCTATTGTCAAAAAAGACAATGATGGTCACTTCATATTGGTCAAGGGAAATATACAACAAGAAGACATTTCAATTCTAAATATTTATGCACCCAATTTAAATGCTTCCAGATTCTTGAAACAGACTTTTGCTTAGTTTGAGCAATATGATATCCTGTAACACCATTGTAACAGGGGACTTTAATACTCCTATCTCAGAGCTGGACAGATCCTCTAAATAGAAATTAAACAAAGATGTTAGAGATGTAAATGAGACCCTAAAACAACTGTGCTTGATAGATGTATATAGGACACTCCATCCCAAAGATAAAGAATATACATTCTTCTCATTATCCCATGGAACATTCTCCAAAATTGATCATATCCTAGGACACAAAACAAACCTCAACAGAATCAAAAGAATTGAAATTCTGCCTTGCATCTCCTAAGACCATAAGGCACTCAAAGGGGAACTCAACTCCAACAAAAATGCTCAACCTCACACAAAGGCATGGAAGTTAAACAACCTTATGCTGAATGACAGTTGGGTGCAGGAAAAAATAAAAAATGAAATCATTAACTTCCTAGAGTATAACAATAATGAAAACACAAGTTACCAAAACCTATGGGATACAGCAAAAGCAGTCCTGAGAGGAAAATTTACCTCTTTAGAAGCCTACATTAAAAAAAAAAGAGATCACATCAACAAACTCACAAGCCATCTGATGGAATTGGAAAAAGAAGAACAATCTAAGCCTAAACCCAGCAGAAGAAAAGAAATATCCAAAATTAAATCAGGGATTAATGAAATTGAAAACAAAAGAATCATTCAGAAAATTAATGAAACACAGAGTGGGTTTTTTGAAAAAATAAATAAAACTGATAAACGTTTGGCTAGACTAACTAGAAATAAAAAACCAAAATCTCTAGTAACCTCAATCAGAAATGACAAAGGGGAAATAACAACTGATCCCACAGATATACAAGAGATTATCTCTGAATACTACCAGAAACTTTATGCCCAGAAATTTGACAACGTGAAGGAAATGGATCAATATTTGGAATCACACCCTCTCCCTACACTTACCCCAGATGAAATAGATCCCCTGAATAGACCAATTTCAAGCACTGAAACAATAAAAGAAACAATAAAAAATATTCCAACAAAAAAATGCCCTGGTCTGGATGGCTTCACACCTGAATTTTATTAAACCTTCAAAAAAGAGCTTATTCCTTTTTGCAGAAATTATTCCATAAAATTGAGGAGGAAGGAATCTTCCCCAACACGTTCTACGAAGCAAACATCACCCTGATACCAAAACCAGGAAAAGACCCAATTAAAAAGGAGAATTTTAGACCAATTTCACTAATGAATATAGATGCAAAAATTCTCAACAAAATCTTAGCCAACAGATTATAGCTTGTCATCAAAAAAGTCATACATCATGATCAAGTATGTTTCATCCCAGGGATGCAAGGCTGGTTTAATATATGCAAGTCTATAAACATTATTCACTGTATCCACAGAAGTAAAACTAAAAACTATATGATCCTCTTAATAGATGCAGAAAAAGCATTCGACAAAATCCAGCATCCTTTTCTAATTAGAACACTGAGGAGTACAGGCCTAAGTGGCACATTTCTGAAACTGATCAAAGCTATTTATGACAAACCCACAGCTAATATTTTACTGAATGGAGTCAAACTGAAAACTTAGAACTGGAACCAGACAAGGTTGTCCTCTGTGGCCATTACTGTTCAACATGGTGCTAGAGGTTCTAGCCAATACAATTAGACAAGACAAGAAAATGAAGGGCATCCAAATGGGAGCAGAGGAGGTAAAACTCTCCCTCTTTGCTGATGATATGATCTTATACTTAGAGAACCCTAAAGACTCAACTATAAGTCTCTTGGAAGTCATTAAAAAATATAGTAATGTTTCAGGATATAAAATCAATGTCCACAAGTCAGTTGCTTTTGTATATGCCAACAACAGTCAAGATGAGATGTTAATTAAAGGCACAACTCCCTTTACCATAGCCCCAAAGAAAATGAAATACTTAGGAATATACCTAACAAAAGAGATGAAGGACCTCTATAAAGAAAATTATGTAACCTTAAGAAAGGAAATAGCAGAGGACCTTAACAAATGGAAGAACATACCATGCTCATGGCTGGGAAGAATCAACATTGTTAAAATGTCTATACTGCCCAGAGCAATTTACTGATTTCAACGTCATCCCTATTAAAATCCCAACCTCCTATTTTCAAGACTTGCAAAAAATGATTCTGCATTTTGTATGGAACCAGAAAAAAAACCCATATTGCTAAGGCAGTTCTTAGCGAGAAAAACAAAGCCAGGGGTGTCACCCTACCGGATGTTAGGCTGCATTACAAGGCCATAGTGGTCAAGACAGTATGGTACTGGCACAAAAATAGAGACATAGACAT
>CAUYPK010003045.1:0-11162 GCA_963574355.1 Loris lydekkerianus
CCCCACTTTTTTGTTGTTTTCTATTCGCGGTGTTTCTGTAATAAAATACAAACCCCAAAAAAAAAAAAATAAATAAAAAAAAAAAAAAAAAAAAAAAAAAAAAAAAAAAAAAAAAAGAGATTCTTGTGAGATGAATCAGAAAACTAAACAGGGGGTTTCTAAATTTTTCAATTCAACAACTTTTTTAGTGCCTGCTATGTGCTAAATAATGAACTACATTTTAGGGATACTGAAATAAATAAGACATAGTTCCTGTCTTCAATGAAATCTAGAATTGCTAACTTTCATAAGACAATTAAAATATTAAACTACTTTTCAGAAGGAAAATTCTCTAAACAACAAAAATTCTTTAAAAAGTATGTGGATATACTCAGGCCACTGTATAGAGCCACAAAAGACTAAATATTACATGACTGTTGGTGCTATTTTGGATAAACTTATCCTTTAGGCTTCAGCTAGAAGATACTGATATACTTAGGTTATACTTATGATTTGGTATATTTAGGCTACTACGAAAGCGGCCATATATGCATTAACTGATTCAAGAAATATTTAAGAGCCTGTATGTGCTAGGTATAAGAGGTCAGAGGGAAAAAAAGAACAAAGTACCTGCCTTCATGATGCCTGTATCTTAGTGGGGGAGATAGACAAGAAGAAGGGATACAAGTAAACATAGTTAAAGTTGGAGCAAATGCTATTTTGAGAAAATAAACAAGCAAAAAATTAGAATGACAAAGATAGTAGGGATCAAAGGAGGCTAGTTTAGGTAAGGTGGTCAGGGATACAATATTGAATTTAGAACCTTTTCAATATATTGATGGAAAAGATCTTTGATAGCAGGTTTAAATAGAATAACTTACCATATCACCAATGCTTTTAAAACAAACAAAAAAAATATATAAGAGAATATTGGGCCTACAGTGAACATTTTAATGAGATACCCAGAATTGGTACAGAATAATATGTTGGGAGAGGAATAAGAACTATGAGAAAAATATATAAATAATAATTACTAAGTAGAAATTGGTGAGTTCTTACAAGAACATACTGCACTGAGATGGTAAGGAATGTACAGGCCAAACAAATTCAGCAGTCTAAGTCTTCAGAATACTTGAGAAATACGATGTTTTGTTTTTTTCTCCATAGATTTCACAAAGGATCATTTTTTAAAAATGTTTCAATGCTCATTTCTGATGGAACAGATGGATGGTAGTGGGGTGCTCAAAAATGCTTCTGCAATTTGACTCACAATCAAACTCACAGCTGCTCAAAAACAGAAGGTGAGATTTTAAGATGTTCTGTGTATGTGTATATGTGCATAAACACACACATTTATTTGGGTGTATATGTGTGTGTACTCCAATTTTACCAAATGAAATTAAATTTAAGGATTACTTTTTAACTCTAATTACTAGGTCCCATCACCACTGGCATTATGTTTTTTTTAATTGGGAAAAGAAAAATATATTTCTCTGTACCATGGTGTGTTTTCATAAAAGGCAGATATGCTAATGTTTAAAATATTATGTAATAATCAGATATTTACTGTAACTATAATTATTTTTATAAATATATCATCTCGTGAAGACTTAGATATATGCTATTAGAAGATTACACACGGAACAAACCTACACGCAGCAGATCATCTTGGTATTCTGTAACCACCAGGTGACTGAACAAAGCTGTAGGTGGGTGTTTCTCCCCATCATTAATTCTTTATGAATATTTTTAGCACTAACACTTCTCCCCTTCTATTAACAAGGAACTTTTAAAAAATGTGCCTATTGAAAAATTAGGCACATTAGCAATAGGACTATTAATAAAAGGAAAATATAAAGCAAAACAATACAAATTCATTATAATTAAATTTAAAAAACAATCAGTATTTTGGAACAATTTAATTTTGAAAGTTGTCGTACACCATGGTAAGCCTTACGTAAAACAACATTTTTAAATGTATAATGTGAAGATGATATTTTTGATCAGATTCATTTCTTTTTCTTAGAAAAGTAACAAAATGAACCATATTTATTTGGTGATATACAGAACCAAATATATCCAGAGGAGTATTAGAGAAGAGCAGTGACATCAGCATCTTTTTGAAGCTACTGCTAACATGGGATGGGGAATGGAGGCCAAGAAGGGATTTATAGTTTATAAAAATGCATTTTTAAACAGGCAATTTCTAAGCTTAAAAAGACCCTGATTAACATGTATCAAAAATGACTAAATTGAGTTAATTCCTAGAGGGGACTGGCTTCTAGTGCATCTATTTTGTAAGATAGGATATGCTCATGTATGCCTCTCATTTTCACTTTGGTCATGATGTAAATCCTTTGTATTTATCCCAAGGGTGTTGAGCTTAACATGTGATAAAATGGATAGTAACTAGAACAGTAGAATTACAAAATAATTAAAACACAAAACAGGACCACACTGCTCCCCTTCCATGTGCATATATATGAATAAACACTTTCATTTTGAGAACAAGGAGAAAAAGCTCTCCAAATTCTGACTGTCTAGTGTGAAATTTCAAGAATGGCAAGTTATACATATAAATCAAGAGAAGACTGTGAAAACTACGTGAAAGTTTCAGTTCCCTTATTAATAATAAAAGATTTAATCAAATGTTCTCAACACTGTGCCATTTCCTTGTATTTATATCTTTGCTTTAGAAAAACTCTGCTTGTACTCTGACATTTCAAAGAACAAAATTACTTATAAAAATGTATTAAGTGTTCATTTAGTGTGTTCAAGCACATTTATGCAGCTATATAATTTTGTGCTTAAAAATATTTGGTTACTTTTTTTTTTTTGCAGTTTTTGGCCGGGGCTGGGTTTGAACCCGCCACCTCCAATATATGGGGCCAGCGCCCTACTCCTTTGAGCCACAGGTGCTGCCATGGTTACAATATTTTAGAGATACACAAAGAAAGGTAAATGGGGTAAGAACACAAAATATACAAAAAAAAATATATAGCATGCAACAACACTTACATAGCACTTATAATTTAGCAGGCATTGATACAGGCCCTTTATGTGTGCTTCTTTACTCCTTACAAAAGTCCTACTGATAAGGATGGCTATTATTCCTACTTTATTAAAGGGTCAATAACCCAGCATATAGAGGTTAAGTTTCTTGTCCAATATCTCATAGCTAGAAAGTGGTAGAGGTGGGGTTGGGATGTTATTATCCCTACCCACATATTGTACAGATAGATAATACTATGAATGAAAAGTTCAAGTTCTTTGTTCAAGGTCACAAAACTAGTAAGTGGTAAAGCTAGTAAGCAGTTTCGTTCCAAAGTCCATGCTTCTGAGTACTATTCTATTGCTGTTGCTCCCTAATTGTAGGCAGGTTATATATGAAATATGTTCTGGCTGTTGAAACTTAAACCCAATTTCTACTATTCTAGAAAAGAAAGAAGGGAAAGGAAAGAAAAAAAAAAAAAAAAAGGAAGCATAAAACTCATAAAAGCTAAAGCAGAAACACAAAACAGAATGTGGTAGATGATGTCAGAGAATAAACGTATAGATTTTCTCTGAGACATCACAGAGCTATCTATTCAGTTGGCTGTATGGTCCTGTCAGGTGATAGATGAAAGGTGACAGAAAGAAATATTAACTTTGCTTAGGCCTGAATTATTGAGACAGATATCTGTCTAAAAATCGGACTAGAAGGTTTTATGGATATTATTATTCCCCATCTGAGAATAAATTTAAGACATATTCTTGATATCAACTTAAAAAAAATCCTTGTATAGTACATTTTTTTGCCTGTATATGAATTTGGTAAACTTGAAAAATAGTAAGTTTATTTTGACTTTTAAAATGCTGTTCTTTAAAATTAGGTATACCTGCATAGAGCTATAGCTGGGTTCATTTTATTTTAAACTGATAGATCTAGAAACTTCAGTTATGTTATTTTCTAAGTATTACTATAGAAAACATAGAATTCTAGGCCAAACTGATCTCTACAGACTTCGAAATTTAGGTAATGCTTTACCTGTTCATATCATCAAGATGTTCAGCAGCAAAATAAAAGCTTTTGATTTTAGGATGACAGGCTTTAAATGCACTGAAAGAGGAAACAAAGGACATTTATTTTTATTACAAATTGTAAAGTAAGTTCAAACCAAGTAATTCTTGTGGGTAAAATTGCCTCAACATCTAACCTAAGTTCATATACATAATGCTTCTGCCATGATGACAGAAATCAGTAAAAATTCAATTTTCTGGCCACAAAACTGCTCTCCTATTACCTCAATTTGAAAGCATTAGATGAGCAAACTATAATTTAAAAGTTGATTTAAAAAACAACAAAAACACTTTCCCTTCTCTCCCTCTCCCCAAATAAAATCAACTTACTATTTTTTGCGGCATTCACTGGCTCTATCAATTTTAAATTCAGGCAGACTGATGAATCCTTCTGCTTTTTCATCCTAAAGAGGCAACACTCTTGTTTAGGCTATTATATGCAAAGGTTTGAGGCTAACGATGCTGTGTATATATGCCTTAAATATCTACAATCATAAATCTGTTCATTTAATTCCTTAAATTTGACATTTTAGAGATTAGAATTCCACTCTTATCGATTAATTCATAAAATGCAGGCGTATCTTGAACACTTAGAATACTAATTAAAGTATGTATAGAACTTAAAAAATTCCTTTTTATATTAAAACAAGGATACAAAATTCTTTAATTCTCAAAGTGAAATATGTTTTACAAGTTATTTTCTGGTCAGAATGTTATACTTTTATAACATAAAATAATAGTAGTCCACATTTTCAGTTCACTATTTTCTATTATTTTTATGTTCAGAGTAAAATATAGGGATGTCTATTAATTTAATTTCCTTGTAGAAAATATTTTATCAAACCTGAATTAATTTTTTTCTAATTGTATCACAACTATTTTGTATATTTAAGAGCTTACAAATACAACAGGTCAACTTGATTTTCAAATATCTGGTTGGGGTACATGGTATATATATGTGTATATAAAGGTTATTTTTTTGCCTGGAAAATTGAATAAAATCCTCCTTTCTCTAATGCTGGACAGAAAAATAAGGTAAGAGAATTACATCAAATCTGATATTAGATACAAGTTATCTCAACTAAGCTAAAGACTACCTTTGGCTAAATTCTTTAATGGATGTGCTCCTTCTCTTGCTCATGACCAGGATCCTCAGATTGTTACTATCTCAAACTTTTATTTGATCTGTGTTGTACCAGTCCATAGCTCCTTATATATTAAAATCAAGTGAGATCACATCCTCATCCACTATCTCAGAGAGAAAAAAAGATTCTCAATAATTTTAGAGTGTGTGTATGATTTATTTCAATGCTAAGCTTCTATGCAAAATTTAAAAATTTAATGCTACTAATCATGATTGAAATGAGTGTTATAAAAAGAGCACTATTAAAATTTTCTGATATTTGCATATTTTTTGCTCCAATCTTGGAGTAAAGACAATATTTTCAAATCCTTTTTCTCAACTTAATTTCTATGTTATGTTATTTTTGATGTTATTAACTAAATAATTTTAAATACTTTGGGGGTAGTTATTATCTTCCCATAATGATGTCATAAGAGATTTTTACATTTCTCCTAAAAAAATTACACTAAGGCATTTTTAAAACATGTACTATGGTATACATTTTTTTCATAGCATATAGTCTTACAAAGCTAAAACACGAACAAAAACTCACTGAATGAATAAAAAGAGGTCCCAGTTTTTCATCATTTAAACTTTGAAAGATATAATACAATCTAGTATAGAGCAGACAAATCTACAAGTGACCTTACAATAAAGAGAAACAGAGATACTATATCTTTTTTTTTTTTTTTTTTTTTTTAAATGCAGTTTTTGGCCCAGGCCGGCTTTGAACCTGCCACCTCCAGTATATGGAGTTGGTGCCCTACTCCTTTGAGCCACAGGCACCGCCCGAGATACTATATCTTGATAATACATGTTTGGCATATAAAAAGAATTTAATCTAGTATCTGCTAAGTGAAATATAGTTAAACTTATATGTTTACTATATTCAAAATAAAGCATACTTAGTGAAATAGAGAATATTTGAGGTAATTGTGTGATTGCCACAAAAATATCAAAAGTATAGAAAACAACTGCATCTTTTTATGTAGTAATAAAGACATTTTTGTTAAGTAGCAAAATAGTAATTCAAGATTTTACTAATAAAATAAGAGGTTCATAATATTTGAATAATAATACTAATTGTGTATATTCACTTAGCATGTGCCAGGTATTGATTCATTTCATTTGTATAATAGCCCAGTGAGATAAACATAATTATTACTCTCATTTTGTAGATGAGGAAACTGAGATATAGTAACAATGTGATCCCTAAATCTACTATTTTAAATGGAATATAACACAACAGTTATTCAAAGGAACATAAAGTTCTCTAGTACTATGTGTTATAATCATAGACATAATGTTATTAAATTGTATTTCAACAATTAATCTTCAAATGGAAATTGAGGAATGCCTTAACATAATAGTATTTATTTATTTATTTATTTATTTTATTAAATCATAGCTGTATACATTGATATGATCATGGGGCATCATACACTAGCTTCATAGACTGTTTGACACATTACTAAAGGGCTTCTTCATCCCCCAGAAAACAAGCAGAAAAAAATTTAAAACCTTGAACAAAAATAAGACATTTTAAAGCTATATCAAATTGCCATGTATAATCCTTTCAGTTAAGCTATTGCTTGAATTAACTAGATATTTTTAGTTAGATATATAGAATTTTTACTGTACTTTGTGCTTCAGATAAGTAGGTATATTAGAATAATTGAGACTATGTTTCTAAAACCCCCAAATGCAATCATTTTAACAGGGTGGGTAAAAAAAATATGACTAGTAGAAGTCTCGTGAATTAGTTGTAAGGTTTATATGATTTAAAAATATGTCCCCAAACAGTGATTCTTTTGATTAAAGACAGAGAAAGGATGAGAAAACAAAACACGCTTCCTCTTACCTCCTCATTAATATACCAGTATAGGGATGCATCCTTTAGAACGAACCAGTATTTCTTCCATTTCTGTGAAAAATAACTCTTTGCATCTTTCTTTTTCCAAAGCCAGCCCTCACAGTCACCACGGCCAAGATCTTTGCAAGAAATTCGTCTTTTGCTCTTGCCTGCTATAGGACCTAAAGATAACAGTGGGTGGAAATGCTCTTTCAATTTTGTAAAAGGTATGAAGGTAGAGGATTAATCTATAGATCCCCAAAGTAAGTCTGGGTACTTAGCAACTTTTAAAATTCTTATTTTCACATTGTACTAGAATAGAAAAACACAAAAATCTAGTATTTTTTCCCCCTACACAAATGACACACCATTTAATCTTAAATGTGTAATCGCAGTCTCAAATTTTGAGACCATGTGATATAAAAGGTATCTTGTATTATAACTGAGCTGAGAAGGAGCCAGTCTTGGCAGCTTTTGCACTAGGGGGTGTGCTCTTTCCAAACCACACAGGGTTCAGGCAAGAGAGGATGAGTAAAGTGTGCTGGTTGATTATCAAAGTGCAAAATAAGCAGGTAAAGGTTTCATTTCCTTTTCTTACCTTTGTTTTTCTTCTTTGATTTGTGCTGCAGAGAGGACTGCTGAAATGTCTGAAATCAAAGATAGGAAAGAATGTTATCTGATGCTCAGAGAGCAGTCTGGAACAGTAGCATGCAACATAGAACTCTCAAGAGCTAAATGATGACTTTAAACCTGGAAAAAATTTCCTTTTTCCCAAGCCTCAAAACAAAGTTATATATATTGTATCATTTGACTTTCTAATCTTTCTAAGCAGGAGAGGATATTATATTTACCTTATTTTGTAGGTAGAGAAACCAGGGCACAAAACACTTGTAAAACTAAGGGTTTTCACTTACACACACATACCTCTTTGTACCTTTCTTAGGTGTTTATTGTGCTTTCTCAGACAGTGTCTGATTTGATTCTCACAAAATCTTAGTAGACAGGCAAATATGACTAACTCTTGCTTCCTTGAAGTTCATAATATTAGCTCCAATCCCCTACTGATCTCCTATTCCCTTAGTCCTTAAATATTTCAGCACATAGATCAATATTTTCTTTTCATGTCTTCTTCTGTCGCTGTTATTGGTGACTAATCTTCATATAGATGATGTCAGCACCTTGGCTCCTCGGTCTTTCATCTCCAGTGATATTTATCTTCCCACTCCTCAGCTACCCACCTCCATGACTGTATGTTTGATACCTTAAGCATACTCCAGCCACTGCCTCTAACATCTATGAATTATTTTAAAAATTCTTCACTGAGGCATCCAACTCATTGACCTTTGACATTACTGCCCTCTTTTGCCTGTATTTCTCTCCTTCCTTCCACTTTGTTTCCATGGGACATCATTATAATCATTCCTTTGAACCATGTTCCCTGTACCATGCCTAGTTAAATACCCATCCCAGTTACTGTTTGTTTACTCTATGCTAAATACTGGAATAGCGTAACATGTCTAGAGAAAAATCCACAGCTGTATTGACTGATCTAGCTTTAAATTAATGACTATAAGTCACTGGCTCCAAATAG
This sequence comes from Loris lydekkerianus, assembly GCA_963574355.1. Classification (NCBI taxonomy): domain Eukaryota; kingdom Metazoa; phylum Chordata; class Mammalia; order Primates; family Lorisidae; genus Loris; species Loris lydekkerianus. The sequence continues at coordinate 8,605 of CAUYPK010003045.1, forward strand.
TATACTAAGCTAGATTGTTCACTATTGTAGTAAGATTAATTATGTTTGCATGATTAGTTAAGAGAGATAAGAGATTGCATGGGTGCTTTGAATTCACAGATACTCCTTCAAAATGAATTTTAGGTAATAGAGTCTTCTTTTTCTTTTTAAAGATATATTGCTAAGGGGCAACTAGATTTTGTTATAAAATTTTGTGGCCTTTTAAGATAATAAATTTGTATTTTGTGACACTATTGTTTATTATCTTTATTCATTAAATAACACTCTACTTATATTAATAATTTTTGTTCTACATATGATTTACATAAATCTAATGAATATTGTAGAAGGGTAGCACTCTTAAAGAGTCAGATAATTGGCTGATATATAATGTATCCCCGAAATAATCACCCAAGTATTAAAGCAATATAAATATGTATACATGTGTCTGTATACATATGGAGATACATCTTATATATATGTGTATTTATGTACACATCAAACTTTGTAGGATCCATAGTTATAGAAATTCACAATCAAAATTTAAGAGAAAATATAAAAGAGAAAACCATTATGCTGTGCTGATTTTCTTGAATGCACTTTGCTTCAAAATAATGACTTAAATAATAACTCAGGGTAGTGTGCTTAAGTATAGCTAATTTACATATATTTATTTTCCCTAAATTGTTCTGCTGTAAAATTACTGATTGTGTTTTTTTTCCTTTTGTGCTTCCACAAGTAATCATTATAGTTTTACAGCTCATTATTTTGAAAAATGACAAAGATGGAGGTGGTTTGTTTTTAGAAAGCTACATGAATAACAGACAGCTTAAAAGAAGTGGGTTACATAATGTACCTCCTATGCTTTTTGCATGCTATCCCTTAGAACCCAAAGGTCTACTTGAGTAATATACACAAAAACATGTTTTATGCTCTCCAGATTTTCTTTTTAACAATATTATTTTCTTTCCCTATCAACATTTTTTCATAAAGATCATGATTACTTATTATAATCAGTGTACGTACTATTGAAATCTGAGAACTCCTAGGCATTCAAGATAGATTTACCCATCATTCAAGGAAGGAAAGCCTTAGATGTCTTTAGTAGACATTATAAATATAAAAACAGAGTTATCTTAAGAGAAATTTCATTACTTTTCCATGTGACTTGACATTTTCTAAAATGAGAAATTTAATTATATGCTTTTGAAGGTAATGAAAAATCTATTAAAACTTTAAAGTTAAGTGTCTGCACAGAAAAGAGTTAATATAGCATCCCTGAGGCGGCTGTGACAGAGGGGCCTACTTACAGGATTGGTTCTTGGTTGGCATCTGGGATCCTGGCTGGTAAACAATTTCCTAAACTCATACAAAGCTTTCCTAAATGATAACACTGTTTTGCCTACCTAGGGCACTGCATATTTGCTTTTCTTCAGGGAAGGTAGAATTTTGGTATTGCTAGGCAGAGGATGCCTATGTGACAAATTCAATACACTCCTTGAGTGCTGAGTATCTAATGGGCTTTCCTGGGCAGAAACACTGTATACATTTGACTGTATTTTTGCTACTGGGGGGAGAGTGTGATCTGTGTGACCTATAATGGGTGAGAGAGAGGACAGGAAACCTATATGCACATTTCTCTAGACTTTAAAGGTGTCTTTTTTCCTTATTGATCTGGCTATATCTCTTTGGTGTGTCACTGTTAATAAATCTTAGCTATAAATTCAACTATATATTGAGTCCTGTGACTGTTAGCAAATCATGGAACATGTGGGTGGTCTTGGGGACCTCTGAAACAGCGTCACATGCAAAAAGGTCCTTTACAAACTTATATTAGAAACTATTCATCATTCATACATAGAAATAAGCACCTGGCAGTGAAACTTTCTTCATGCCACCAGCCACAGTGTGCATTCTCCAGGTGCAAATTTATGACCTTGTGTAGTCTAATAGAATTGATGCAATTCATATATTCTCAGTGACAAAAATTTAATTGGCACCATTTTTTTCAGTTTTAAGTATATTTTGCAAAGTTTAATAAGGGCAAGGCTTACAGAATTTAGTCTTCGCCTTTCTCTCCTTCCCCCTACTTGAATTTCATCGAGTTTTGCATTCATATGAACAAATAGGTACTGATCAACTAGTTCTAATTTAGTATTGAGTACATGTGGTGTTTATTTTTCCATTCTTGCAATACTTCACTTAGGGGAATGAATAAATTCCCACCTAATGGGTACACTGCATGGGTATAATGCATGTTTTCTGGGTGAAGGACACAGCTATAACTGACTTTGACCTTATAGAAGCAAACTATGTAACCAAAACACATGTACCTCTATAATAATCTGAAATTTAAAAAATGAGGAATCTGGGGGAAAAAATAACCAAGTCGGATTTATCCCAGGGTCTCAAGGCTGGTTCAATATACGTTAATCTATAAATGTAATTCAACACATAAACAAACTTAAAAATAAGGACCATATGATTCTTTCAATTGATGCAGAAAAAGCTTTCGATAACATCCAGCATCCTTTCATGATCAGAACACTTAAGAAAATTGGTATAGAAGGGACATTTCT
>CAUYPK010003046.1:0-15061 GCA_963574355.1 Loris lydekkerianus
CTATAACCCAACTATACCACAAGACTATGAGGAAAGGACCAAGGAAGGGGAAGGGAGGGGGGAGGTTTGGGTGGAGGGAGGGTGATGGGTTGGGCCACATCTATGGTGCGTATTTTTATCTATAATAAAAAAAAAAAAAAAAGAACAAGTGATCCCATTGCAGGTTGGGCAAAGGACTTGAAGAGAAACTTCTCTGAAGAAGACAGGCACATGGCCTACAGACATATGAGAAAATGCTCATCATCTTTAATCATCAGAGAAATGCAAATCAAAACTACTTTGATATATCACTAACTCCAGTAAGATTAGCCCATATCACAAAATCCCAAGACCAGAGATGTTGACGTGGATGTGGAGAAAAGGGAACACTTCTACACTGCTGGTGAAAATGCAAATTAATACATTCCTTTCGGAAGGATGTTTGGAGAACACTTAGAGATCTAAACATAGATCTGCCATTCAATCCTATAATTCCTCTACTAGGTATATACCCAGAAGACCAAAAATCACATTATAACAAAGATATTTTACCAGAATGTTTATTGCAGCCCAATTCATAATTGCTAAGTCATGGAAAAAGCCCAAGTGCCCATGGATCCATAAATGGATTCATAAATTGTGTATAAGTACACCATGGAATATTATGCAGCCTTAAATTAGAAAGATGGACACTTTACCTCTTTAATGCTTACATGGATGGAGCTGGAACATATTCTTCTTAGTAAAGTATCTCAAGAATGGAAGAAAAAGTATCCAATGTACTCAGCCCTACCATGAAACTAATTCATGGCTTTCACTTGAAAGCTAACCCAGTTATAACCTAAGAATGGGGGGAAAGGGAAAAGGAAGGGGAGGAAGGGAGGGTGATTGGTGGGATTACACCTGCGGTGCATCTTACAAGGGTACATGTGAAACTTAGTAAATGTAAAATATAAATGTCTTAGCACAATAACTAAGAAAATGCCAGGAAGACTATGTTAACCAGTGTGATGAAAATGTGTCAAACGTTCTATAAAACCAGTGTATGGTGCACCATGATCACATTAATGTACACAGCTATGATTTAATATATATATATATAAAAAAAAGATTCAACCCAAGGAGGTTCTCACTTAGGCACATTATAAAGACAAAAATAATTTTAAAAGCAGCAAAAGAAATGCATCAAGTGACACACAAAGGAATCTCCTTAGATTACCAGTAGTTTCTGAGCAGAAACCTGCAGACCAAAAGAAAATGAGATGATAATCCTTAAAATGCAGAAAGTAAAAAATAAAAACTGTCAGCAATGAACACCACATCAAACAAAGTATTTCTTCAGAAATGAAGGAGAAATAGTCTTTCCCAAATAAGCAAAAGCTAAGGGAATTCATTATTGCTAGACCTGTTGAACAAGGAATGCTTATGAGAGTTCTTCAAACAGAAATGTAAGAATGATAATTACTATCACAAAAACATGAAAGTATAAAACTCATTAGTAGAGGTAAATACATATATAAATTCTGAGTACTCCATTATCATAATTGTGGCATGCAGATTTTAACAATCTATAGTATGAAAATTCAAAGTGAAAAAGTTAAAAATAACTACAGCTACACTAAGTTCTTAAGGAATATGCAATATTAAAAGATACAAATTATGACAATGAAAGTATAAATTGTGAGGGGAAGAGGGTATAAGTCTAGATTATTTGTATGTGACCAAAGTTAAATTATTATCATCTTAAAAATAGTCTATTACACAATAGGTTATTTATATCTATAGCAAACACACAAACAAAACAAGAAGAGAAAACAAAGCTTAGCTCTAAAGAAAAGTACCAAATCATAGAGATGGACAAGAGAGCAAGAAATAAACTAAGGATCTAAAAACAACAAGAAAACAATTAACAAGGGAATAGTAAGTCCTGACCTATTAATAATTTACCTTAAATAGGCTCAGCACCCGTAGCTCAGTAAGTAGGGAGCCGGCCATATACACCGAGGCTGGCAGGTTTGAGCCCAGCCTGGGCCTACTAAACAACAATGACAACTGCAACCAAAAAATAGCTGGGCACTATGGGAGGCGCCTGTGGTCCCAGCCACTTGGGAGGCTAAGGCAAGAGAATCGCTTAAGCCCAAGAATTTGAGGTTGCTGTGAGCTGTGACACCACAGCACTCTACCAAGGGCAGCAAAGTGAGACTCTGCCTCTAAATAAATAAATAACCTTCAATGTCAAAGGATTAAAGTCTCCAGTCAAAAGATATAGAGCAACTAAGTGGGTTAAAAAATATTTACTATTTGCCACCTACAAGAGACTCATTTTAGCTTTAAGAACATACAAGGGCTAAAAGTGAAGAGAAGGAAGATATTCCTTGTAAATAATAACCAAAAGAGAGTTATACTTGTATCAGATAAAATTGACTTCAAGTTAAAAACTGTCACAAGAGACAAAGAAGATCGTTATTTACTATTAAGAGGTAAATTAATCTAGAGGACATAACAATTGTGTGTGTGTGTATGTGTGTGTGTGTATGTGTGTGTGTGTGTGTGTGTATCCAACATTGGAGCACCTAAACATAAGAAAATATTAATAGAATTGAAGTAATAGATAGCAATATAATAATTCAGTAAGGTGGAAGGATCACTTGAGGCCAGGAGTTCAAGGGGAACTCCTGGAGAAAATATTAGTAAACCCCATCTCTAAAAAATATATTTTTTAAATTATCCAGGTATGATCTTATGTGCCTATCATCCCAGCTACTTACAAGGCTGAGGTAGAAGGATTGCTTGAACCCAGGAGTTTGAGGTTACAGTGAGCTATGATCATGCCACTGCACTTCAGTCTGGGCAACAGAATAAGACTCTTTCTCTAAAGATAACAACAATAATAATAGTAGTAGTAGCAGTAGTAGAGGACTTCAATACCCCACCAGACAGAAAATTAATAAAGAAAGGACTTGAACTGTACTTTAGACCAAATGGACCTAACAGATGATACATGTAGAACTTTCCATCCAAAAGCAACAGAATATACATTCTTCTCTGGTGTACATAAAATATTCTCCAGATCATATGTTAGGCCACAATAAAAGTCTTAACAAATTTAAGAAGATAAAAATCATATCAAGTATTGTTTCTGATCACACTAGCATTAAACCAGAAATCAATAACAGGAAGAATTTTGGAAACTTCCCAAGTATGTGGAAATTAAACAATGTGTTCCTGAACAACCAATGGGTCAAAGAAGAGATCAAAAGAAAAATTAAAAATTATCTTTAGACAAACAACAATGAAAACACAAGATATCAAAACCTATGTGGTGAAAAACCCCCCAAAAAGGCAGGAGTAAGCATCACAGAGGCAGAAGCTGCTCCAGGCAGCTGACGATGAGGCTCCAGCACTCAGAGACCAAGACCCACCAGCAGGCATCTTCTGGGAATGCTCTGTCCTGGGTACTCCCGCAGTTTGAAAGTACTTGTTTATAAGAAATGAGCCGTCAGACTGCCACAGAATTACCTACTCGTACCTCAAAGTGTCCACCATCACAGAGCTTGCCTTTCCCGACTGGCACAGCTGCATCCAACAGTGGTTGGCCAGTCTTTTTGAGTGTCCAGTCTGCTTTGACTGTTACCACGCATCCTTAAGTGTCAGAGTGGCCCACTTGTTGGCACCAACTGGCGCCTATTGGGATCCATTCGCAACTTGGCTATGGAGAAAGTGGATAATTCAGTACTTTTCCCTTGTGAATATGCCTCTTCTGGATGTGGAATAACTCTGCCGACCACAGAAAAAGCAGACCATGAAGAGCTCTGTGAGTTTAAACCTTATTCCTGTCGGTCCCACAGTGTTTCCTATAAATGGCAATGCTCGCCATTTGGATGCCTTTCTGTCCCATCTGATGCACAAGTATAAATCCCTTACAGCACTTCAGGGAAAGAATACAGTTTTCTTTGCTACAGACACAAATAATTCAGTGGTTTACTGAAGGTATGGTTAACTAGCTGATGATGCAGTCCTATTTTGGCTTTCACTTCATGTTAGCCTAGGAGAAACAGGAAAAATACAATGGTTACCGGCAGTTCTTTGCAATTGTACAGCTGATAGGAACACGCAAGCAAGCTGAAAATTTTACTTGCCAACTTGAGCTAAATGGTCATAGACAGCAGTTGACTTGAGAAGCAACTTTTAGGTCTATTCATGAGGGAATTGCAACAGCCAGAATAGTGACTGCCCAGTCTTTGATACCAACATTGTACAGCTTTTTTGCGGAAAATGACAATTTAGACATCAATGTAACTATTTCCATATATTGAAATGAAAATCAGACATTTTCTAGCCAGTATTTAGTACTATCACATTCAATTTCACAGAAAATGAGGCACCCATCTACTTGCCAGCCTGAAACTCTTTTGGTAGGTGGAAAATAGATACATGAAGGTAAATTTTAAAAAAGGGTGTTAAATACAGGGAGCAGTTACATGTAGTTACACTAATATATTTAAAAATAAGTCAACAGTAAACCACTGAAATATAAATCATATATACACACACACACCCCCAAGATGGGCATTTTTTGTATCAAAAAAGGAAGCATTGTAAAATAATTCTGAGTTTTGTGTTTGTTGTAGATTGATTGTATTGCTTGAAAATACTGGCATTTTTTTGTGTGTGTGTATGTGTACATGTGAGCGTATGTGTGAGTAAACGAACATGTGAGTTTGTGTGTGAGGGAGCAAACATGTGCTTGTGTGTGTGTGTGTGTGTGAGTGCTTGTGTGAGTGAGCAAACATGTGTGTGAGCAAACGTGTGTGCTTACATGTGTCTGTGTGTATGAGCATGTGCATGTGTGGGTTTTCTTCTCGTGAACCGGCAAGCTATCTTGGGTAGTCTTGGACCACTGCATCGCCCCTTTGTGAGTCATTACATGGTGCTGCTGTGTTTTTTGTGTGTTTGCTAATTTTATTTCTAGTTTTTCATTAAATAAATTTGACTTCCTTTTCTGTAATTCAGGTATTTTCCTCACTTTTTTGGTATCATTTTGAAGTTAGCGTCCTTTGATATGCATAATTGTTTATAGTAAAGTTTATACTATGTTTAATACATATACCCCCCTCTTTAATCAGTTCATAAGAAATATTTTAAATCCAGTTATTTGGTGAAATTCCAAAAGGGAAAGTTGACATCAAAAAAATTATCAAAAGGTATTTAAAGCAGCTCTAAGATGGTCTCTCTCTTTCTCTTTTTCTCATACTTTCTGTTCTATAATTGAGTCATACCTTCAAACTTAATCTTCGAAAGGTTAGGAAAAAAATCAATTTTTTAAATATTGAAAAAAATCAATTTTTTAAATGTTAAAAAAAATCAGGCTTTGTTCTCTTTTTTTCAAATATCTTGGACAAATCACATCTTTAAAATTTGTCATTATTTTCAAAAGAAGGCATCATTGCACACAGTATTTGTAATGAAAAGCAAATCATTTCTTTAAAAAAAGGCAATTTGCAGAAAAAACCCCAAACCTAAGTGGTATAGCAAAAGCAGTTCTAAGAGGAAATGAAAGGAAAAAAGATTCCAAGTAAATAGACTAACATTATACCTCAAGAATGAAGAATAAACTGTACCCAAAATTAGCAGAAGGAAGGAAATAATAAATACCATTAAAGAAAAATCATAGAAAATTAAAATATAATGGGGATGGTTCATTGAAAAAAAAAAAAAAAACGGAGATGGTAAGATGGCCGACTGAAGCCAGCTTTCAACAGAGGTGTCCATCCAGAGAGAAATATAATGGACAGAATGAATTCAATGAAGCTGAAGGTCAGGAGCTGAGCTAAGAAAGAAGATTAATGAGTGAACATCATCCCTAGTGAGGATAGCTGTGACTCCAAGGAAACAAACTCCAGGTACAAAACCCATCACCAAGAGGACGAGAGACCCCCTCCCCCAAGAGAGTGGCTCACTGTGTGCTCTCTACAAGTGAGCACTGTTCGGAAGACCTCTTATTTTACCCCAAGGGAGAGAGGCACTAAACACCATGACTCCTTCTCCACAAAGTCCCACATGTGAGCCCAGGCATTCTCCTGCCCAGCATAAAATTTAACAAATATTTTCTCCGCAATTCTGAACTCCTAGTCCACCCTTCCCCATCTCACCTGGTGGTCTGAAAGCCTGTCCCCTGCATAGCCCAGAGTGTTTGGCAACTCCTTGAAGGTCTGGGCATTGCGTGGGCCACTGCACAACTTCACTGAAACAGGGACGTGGATGTTGGGGGGCACAGAGAGAAAGATAAGTGGGAGAGGGAGAACGTGGCAACATGACAGTACCCAGCAGCGGGGCTCACCCCCGGCTTCGATTTTGGAGAAACACTTCTCATTTCTGTTAATCACCAGAGGGAGGCAGGCCTCAACCTCTGGGGGTGCCAGTGGCAAAGTGCAGATGGGGCAGAGACACAGACTCTGTGGGAGAGAAATACATGCTGCAACAGTACTCACCCACAGACGGCAGTAATCACACTCTGGGACTAACTCTGGTGAAGCACTCCCTAGATGCCATTGAGCACTGGAAGAAATGAGTTCCTTGAGGTTGCCCCAGTGGCAGAGTGAAGTACAGGAGGATGCACTGACTCCCCTTTGACTCTGGCAGGTGCATATCCCTGGCATCTTTGCTCACTGAAGGGAGATGGGCCACAGCCCTGCAGGGTTATCAGTGGTGAGGCAAAACTGCAATGGGGACAGAGATGCCAACTCCCATGAACTGACTCTTTGGCTGGGTGGGCCTTCCTGACTCCAATGAGCACTGGAGGGAACCACACTCCAGCTTCTCGGGTTTCTGGGATGGAACTGCCTGTGGCTCCCTCCCGTCAGGTTGCTAGACACCATAAGAACTCTCCTAGTTGAGCAGTGATTGTGCTGCCTAGGACAAACAGATTGGATCCCTAGACCTAGGCTGGCCACCCAGGGACCCTCTAAGGTTGAGCTGTGCTTGTGTTCAAAAAGGAGGGATTGATTCTCCTCCTCCTCCCTGGTGGGGGATGGGGTGTCTTAGTTGCTCATATCTCTCCTCAAGCAGAGATTAGGATTGGATAGAGGCTGCCTGACTACAAGACAGAACCAGCTAGCCCTTTCACATCAGGTCCTCAGAGTCTCTGACTGCAGGTCTGAAAAGGACCTTTGTAATGCTATAGGGAAAAAGCCACAATAACCAATCCAAGCTCTATGGTAAACAACTGGTTAACTACAAGTCCTGGAACCCTCAAAACAATCTCACCCTACCAGTTTTACTAGCCTGACTGCAGAAAATAATCATAGAATGGAACCAATGGAAGAACTCTGGCAACATGAATAATCAGAGTAGATCAACTCCCCCAAGGAATGACAAAGAAAATACGTCAGAAGATGCCATTCATAAACAAATGGCTGAAATATCAGAAATAGAATTCAGAATATGGATGGCAAATAAAATGAACAGAATAGAGAAAAAGATGGAAATAGAAATACAAAGAGTTGTGCAAAAGATTTCTGAAGAAATTAATGAATGCAAAGACAAAATCACCAAGATAAGGACATAATAAGAAAAGAGATAGCAGAGCTCAAGAAAATGAAAAAGTTATTGGAAGAGCTCCAAAATACAGTAGAATCTCCCAGTAATAGAGTTGAGCAGGCAGTAGAAAGGATCTCTGAAATTGAAGACAAAGCTTTTGAATGTTCTCAAACGCTCAAAGAGGCAGACAATTGGAGAATAAAAACTGATCATTCCCTGAGAGAGTTGTGGGACCACTCAAACAGATCAAACATTCGTCTTATAGGAATCCCTGAAGGAAAAGAGGATGGTCCTAAAGGCACAGATGCTGTACTCCAATAGATTATGAAGGAGAATTTCCCAAGCATTGCAAGAGATACAGAAATTAAGATAGTAGACAGGTTCAGAACCCCAGCAAGACTCAATCCAAACAAAGCGTCTCCTAGACACATTATAATTAACTTTACCAAAATAAATATGAAGGAGAAAATTCTGCAAGCAGCCACACATAAGAAAAGCAGTACCTACAAAGAGCTAACCTAACCAGAAACAGAAATGTAAAATCTCTAATATTGTCAGTCAGAAATGATAAAGGAGAAATAACAATGGACACCTCAAATCAAAATCTACAATGATTACTACAAAAAACTCTATTCTCAGAAATATGAAAATCTAGAGGAAATGGACCAATATCTGAAAGCATGCCACCTTCCTACACTCATCCAAAAAGATTAGAAATTTTGAACAGACCTATACTAAGCAATGAAATAGCATCAACTATACAAAATCTAAAAAAGAGAAGTCCGGGACCAGATGGCTTCACATCACGATTCTACCAAACCATTAAAGAGGTACTAGTACATATATTACATAACTGTTTCTAAAACATAGAAACAGAAGGAATACTTTCCAACACATTCTATGATGCAAATATCATCCTGATCCCCAAACCAGGAAAGGACCCAACAAAGAAAGAAAACTATAGACCAATATCATTAATGAATATCTATGCAAAAATATTCAATAAGATCCTAGCAAACAGAATTCAACAACTCTTCAAAAAAATTATGCACCAGGATCAGATTGGTTTTGTCCCAGGGTTACAAGGTTGGTTCAACATATGTAAATCCATAAACATAATACATCACATAAATAAATAAAAAAAGCAAAGACCATATGATTCTCTCAATTGATACAAAAAAGGCTTTTGAGAATATCCAGCATCTTTTCATAATCAGAACACTTAAGAAAATAGCTTAGATGGGTCATTTGTTAAACTGATAGAGGCCATCCACAGCAAGCCAACAGCCAATATCATATTGAATAAGTAAAATTGAAAACATTTCCACTCTGATCTGGAACTAAGCAAGAATGCTCCATTGTCTCCACCATATTCAACATAGTAATGGAAGTCTTAGCCATTGCAATCAGGCAAGAGAAGGCGATCAATGGTATCCGAGTGGGGTCAAAGGAGATTAAACTCTCACTCTTTGTAGACGATATGATCCTATACCTGGAAAACCCCAGGGACTCAATTACAAAACTCTTAGAAGTGGTCAAGGAATACAGCAGCCTCACAGGATACAAAATAAATACTTACTAATCAGTAGCTTTTATATATACCAACAATAGTCAGGCTGAAAATATAGTCTCTTTCTTTTACAGTAGTCCCAAAGAAGATGAAGTATCTGAGAATTTACCTAATAAATGTCATGAAAGATCTCTATAAAGAGAATTATGAAACTCTAAGAAAAGACAAAGCTAAAGAAGTTAACAAATGGGAAAACATACCATGCTCATGGCTGGGAAGAATCAACATTGTTAAATTGTCCATACTACCCAAAGCAATCTACAGATTTAATGTAATCCCTATTAAAGCACCATTGTCATACTTTAAAGAGCTTGAAAAAATAGTACTTCATTTTATAAGAAATCATTAAAAACCTCAAATAGCCAATACATTGCTCAGAAATAAAAACAAATCATGGCTTGGCATCTGTAGCTCGGCAGCTAGGGCGCCAGACACATACACTGGAGCTGGTGGGTTCGAATCCAGACCAGGCCTGCCAAACAATGATGACAACAGCAACCAGAAAATGGCAGTGTATTATAGCAGGCACCTATAGTTCCAGCTACTTGGGAGGCTGAGGCAAGAGAATCACTTAAGCTCCAGAGTTTGAGATTGTTGTAGGCTATGATGCCACAGCACTCTACCCAAAGCAACATAGTGAAACTCTGTCTTAAAAAAAAAAAAAAGAAGAAGAAGAAGAAATAAAAACATATCAGGTGGTATCACATTACCAGACTTTAGGCTATACTATAAATTTATTGTTATCAAAACAGCACGGTACTAGCACAAAAATAGTGAGGTAGATTTATGGAACAGAATAGAGAACCAAGAGATGAACCCAGCCACTTATCATCATTTGATCTTTGATAAGCCTATCAAAAACATTCACTGGGGGAATAATTCTCTATTTAACAAATGGTACGGGGTGAACTAGCTGGCAACCTGTAGAAGACTGAAACTTGACCCCCACCTTTCACCATTAACAAAAATTGATTCTCACTGGATAAGATTTAAACTCAAAACATGAAACTATAAAAATACTAGAAGAGAGTGCAGGGAAAACACTTGAAGAAATTGGCCTGGGAAAATATTTTATGAGTAGGACCCCCTCCTGGCAATTGAAGCAACACCAAAAATATATTACTGGAATCTGATCAAACTAAAAAGTTTCTGCACAGCCAAGAACACAGTAAGTAAAGCAAGCAGACAGCCCTCAGAATGGGAGATTTTTGCAGTTTATGTTTCTGACAAAGGTCTGATAACTAGAATCCACAGAGAACTCAAACTAAACAATAAGAAAAGAACAAATAACCCCATTTCTATGAGGACAAGAGACTTGAACAGAAACTTCTCTGAAAATGGGCCCATGCCCTATAAACACATGAAAAAATGCTTATCATCTTTAATCATCAGAGAAATGCAAATCAAAACCACTTTGAGATATCATCTAACTCCAGTAAGATTAGCTTACATCACAAAATCCCAAAACTACAGATGCTGGCCTAGATGTAAAGAAAAAGGAACACTTCTACAATGTGTGGGAATGCAAGCTAATACAGCCTTTTTGGAAAGAAGTTTGGAGAACACTCAAGGAACTAAAAGTACATCTACCGTTCGATCCTACAAATCTTCTACTAGGCATATACCCAGATGATCAAAAATCATTTTACAACAAAGACATTTGCACCAGAACCAGAATGTTTATTGCAGCCCAATTCATAATTGCCAAGCCTTGGAAGCAGCCCAAGTGCCCCTTGACTCATGAATGGATTAACAAATTGTGGTATATGTATACTATGGAATACTATGCAGCCATAAAAAAAGATGGAGATTTTACATGTTTTATGTTTACCTGGATGAAGTTGGAACATATTCTTCTTAGTAAAGTATCTCAGGCTGGCAGGCTTGAACCCGGCTTGGGCCAGCTATAACAATAATGGCCAAAAATGAATAAATAAATAAATACAGTAAAAAAAGAAAAAAAAAGAAAAAAAAAAAAGAATGGAAGAAAAAGTATCCAATGTACTCAATACTACTCTGAAACCAATATATAATCACCTAAAAATTCATACAAATGATAAAACATTTAAAAACAATTCATACATGTTTAAATGTTTAAAAACATTTAAAACAATTAAATAAAACAATTAATAAACAATTAAATAAAACAATTAAATAAAACAATTAAAAACAAATAAATAAAAACAATTAAATAAAACAATTAATAAAACAATTAAAAACAATTCATATATTTTAAAACAATTAAAAACAATTCATATCATTTGTATGAATTTGTAAATTCATACAAATGATAAAACATTTAAAACATTATAAAACATAGTCCAGAATGAAGGAGGGAGGAGGAAGAGAGAAGAAAGGTTGGGAGGAGGGAGGGTATTTGGTGGGACCTCACCTCATGTGCAAATGCAATGGTACATTTCAAAACTATTAAGAAAAGAGTATAAATGCCTTACCACAACAAATAAATAAGCAAGGTGATGGTTATGTTAATTAGTTTGATGAAAGCATTCCACTTTGTATATCAAATTAGCAAATTGCCCCCATAAATGCAGTAATGTACACAGTTATGATTTAATAAAGAAAAAAGTAAATTAAAATAGCAACAGAAAACAAAAAATAAACAAAGTCAATACACCTGTATCTAGAAAGAAGAATAAATTTAATAGACACCTCAGAAATAAAAAGGATCAAAAGGGACTGTTATGAATAATTATATCCAACAAATTGGATAACCTAGAGAAAATGGATGAATATCTTTAAAAAATCTTAGAAAAGTTGAATCAGGAAAAAAAAGAAGCTTGAACAGACAAATAGAAGTGGAAAAATAGAAGTAGTAATTAAACATTTTTCAATAAAGGAAAGTCCAGAAGGGGGAAAGGGAGGGGAGGAAGAGGGGAGGGGGATTGGTGGGATTACACCTGCGGTGCATCTTACAAGGGTATATGTGAAACTTAGTAAATGTGGAATGTAAATGTCTTAGCACAAAACTAGGAAAATGCCAGGAAGGCTGTGTTAACCAGTGTGATGAAAATGTGTCAAACAGTCTATGAAACTAGTGTATGGTGCCCCATGATCACATTAATGTACACAGCTATGATTTAATTAAAAAAAAAAGAAAGAAAGTAAAGTCCAGGAACAGATGGCTCATGGATGAATTCTACCACACAAATAAGAGCTATTACCAATACTTCTTAAACTCTTCCAAAAGATAGAGCCAAAAAAAAAAAAAAAAATACTTCCAAAAATATTTTATGAGGTCACTATCACCTTGACAGCTAGGCTGGACAAAGACACTCCATGAAAAAAAATATATAACAGGTCAATATCTCTGATAAACATTGATGTAAAAACCCTCAATAACATATAAGAAAACCAAGTTCAACAATACAGCCAAAGGATTATGCATTATAACCAAGTGAGATTTATCCCTAACATGTAAGGCTAGTTTAATATATGCAAATCAATTAATGTGATACATCATATTAACAGAATGAAAAATAAAAGCCCAGTGATCATCTTGACTGACACAGAAAAAACATTCGATAAAGTTTAACATTCTTTTTTGATAAAAATTCTTCACAATTTAGAAATAGAAGGAAAGTTCCTCAACATAATTAAGACCACCGTTGAAAAATCTACAGCTAACATCATATTCAATGAAGGACAACTGAAAGCCTTTTCCCTAAGACCCAGTATAAAACCGAGATGCCCACTCTTACCACTTCTATTTAATACAGTATTGAAAGTACTGGCAAGAGCAATCAGATAAGAAAAAGACAGAAATTTTATTTTGCACAGTGAAGCATCCAAAAATAAGGGAAGAACAAGACATTCACCTGTAGAATTCACATTTTAGGAAGGATGTTAACAAACCAAAGCTTTGCAAATGGCTCAGAACTAGAGGCAATCGTGTTAGTAGAAGGAAAGGCCTGTCTTTTCCCAAATGGTTGAAACAACTCATCACATTTAATTTGGAGAAAATAAAATAGTGGTGAGCATGTGGGGCTGATGCTAAGGTGACCCATACCTAGGAGAGCAAATTAAGAAGCATCACAACATAAATGATCAGATGATCATCAGGAAATGTAGCTCAAGAAATTTTTCTGGAGTAACAGCTTCCCTGTAACTGGGCACGGCGAGTCTAGGGAGACAAGACTCCAGGCATCTCTGGCCAGTGCGATGCGCCTATGATCATCCCTTTAAGGATACAGGGAGCCAGCAAGGGACTTCTGGACCCCAGGAGGAGGACAAAAACAGTGGAAAACTGGCAAGTGGCTGTGTGTGTTCAATTGACCTAATCACGCTGGCAACAGTGAGTACAAGCAGCAGTGAGACTGCAAACCGGAAAGGCCTTACCTGTGAACTGTTTTGGTGTTCTTGGACGTGGCGCTCAGTTGAGCTGCCTTGAGGAGAGCTTGAGCAGAACTGTGGAGAACTTTGGGCATTGTCTGGGGCACCAAAATGAGCCACTGAGCTGGGAGAAGTAAGCCATTGTGAAAGAACTGCTCCGGCAAGCTCCGCCCTCAGGGTCCCAGTGCAAAGATCGGGCAGGACAAAGTAAACTAGTGACTGAGCAGCCTAAAGGCGGGAGTGAGCTGCCTCACAGCCTTAATCCTTAGGGGCAGAGTGAGATGGTTTTGGCACACTGGAGCCTTGGGCTGTTGCCCTGGGTAGAGTGCCCTGACGTCACAGCTCATAGCAACCTCAAACTCCTGGGCTTGGCACCGCCCAGACCTCCATAAGAGCTGTGCAGTGACACAGACCGGTGACCTGCACCCACCGGGCCTCCACATTCCCTGACTAGGAACTTCAGGAGCCACGCAACCCTATATCCTCTCTCCGATGTCCTCCCAGCCTCCACACTAGCCCATACATCTGGCCAGGGACTCTGGTAGCTGTGTGCCCTCTGGAGCCCTCCCTGCTTCTGCACAGAGTGTTCTCCTGGCCAGAGACTGCTGGAGCCTTGGGCTATCTGTGCCAAAGTCACTGGGTGGCAGGCACTCCCAGAACCATGCACACCACCCCCAGCCCTGTTGCTGGATCCAGGTGTGTCACACACCTGAGCTGCTTCCACAACCAGAACTCCCTAGCTAGAGCAGCCCCAGAGGAACTACACAGGGTCACTCCCTACAAAGATCCAGCAAAAATAGAGTGATCCTGCTGGGGTCTAATCTTGGAGAGACAACTCCCCAACTCTGAGGAAAGCCAGAAGCAACAGTGAAAAACAATCATGAGGCGAAATCAACAGAAAAACTCTGGCAATAGGAATAATCAGAGTAGATGAACTCACCTAAGGATCAATGGGGCAGAAACAACACAAGACCCCATGCACAAACAAATAGCTGAGATGTCAGAAATTGAATTCAGGATCTGAACAGCAAACAAGATCGAATTAGAATTCCAAAAGTTATCTCAAGAATTCAATGGATTCAAAGAGCAAATGACCAAAGATTTTGACACCTTGAGACAAGAAGTTGCATCCCTCAAAGATCTGAGAAACACAGTAGAATCCCTCAGTAACAGAATGGAGCAAGCAGAACAAACAATTTCTGACATTGAAGACAAAGCTTTCGAACGCTCCCAAACCCTCAAAGAAGAAGAGAAATGGAGAGCAAAAACAGACCACTCTCTCAGAGAGCTCTGGGATAATTCGAAGAAAACGAATATTCGTCTTATAGGGATCCCCAAAAGTGACAAAGTGGCTTCACAAGGCACAGAGTCTCATCTCCACGAGATTATGAAGGAGAATGTTCCAGATATGCCAAGAGATTCCGAAATTCAGATAGCAGACAGTTTCAGAACTCCAGCATGACTCAACCCGAATAAGACATCCCCCAGACATATCATAATCAATTTCACTAAACTTAATATGAAGGAGAAAATTCTGAAGCTGCCAAATGAAAGAAAACTATTACCTACAAGGGGAAGAATATTAGAATAACTGCAGATCTCTCTCCTGAAACCTTTCAAGCT
>CAUYPK010003049.1:0-18990 GCA_963574355.1 Loris lydekkerianus
AAGTTGGAGTTTGATCAAAAGTTTCTGTGTGAGTTTACTTTTGTGGTAGAGGATTGGGTTGGTCATTATGGAAGATAGGTCTGAGAATATCCTGAAGAGCTGGTTTGGTTATGCCAAATTTCTTCAACATATGAATGTCATTAAAGTATTTAATTTCTCCATCATAAATGAAATTCAGCTTAGCTGGATACAGGATCTGGGGTTGAAAGTTATTTTGCTTTAGGAGGTTAAAAGTTGATGACCACCCTCTTCTGGCTTGAAAAGTTTCAGCAGAGACATCTGAAGTCATTCTAATATTCTTCCCTTTATAGGTAATGGATTTCTTACGTCTGGCTGCTTTGAGAATTTTCTCCTTCATATTAACTTTAGTGAAGTTAATTATGATATGCCTGCGGGATGTCTTATTGGGGTTGAGTCGTGCTGGGGTTCTGAAGCTGTCTGCTATCAGAATTTCAGAATCTCTAGGCATGTCTGGAAAATTCTCTTTCATAATTTCATGGAGAAGGGCCTCTGTGCCTTGCGAGGCCACTTCATCGGTTTCAGGGATTCCAATGAGTCAGATATTAGCCTTCCTCAAATTATCCCAGAGGTCTTTGAGAGAATGATCTGTTTTTGCTCTCCATTTCTCTTCCTCTTTGAGAGGTTGGAAGCATTCAAAGGCTTTATCTTCAATGACAGAGTTCCTTTCTTCTGCTTGCTCCACTGTTACTGAGGGAGTCTACTGTATTTTTCGGATCTTTGAGGGCTGCAAATTCTTGCTTCTAAGTCTTTGGTGGTTTTCTTTTTAAATTTGTTAAATTCTTGAGACAACTTTTGAATTTCTCCTCGAATTCCTAATTCCGACTTTTGAATTGCTGCTTGAAGTTCTAATTCCAAATTTTCCTCCTCTTTATTAATCTTGTTTGCAATCCAAATTCTGAATTGATTTCTGACATCTCAGTCAGTTGTTTATGAATGGGATCTTCAATTGCATCTGCCATATCTTTCCTTGGTGGGTGGGTTGGGGAGGGGTTGATCTATTCTGGTTATTCATGTTACCAGAGTTTTTCTGCTGATTCTGCCACATGATTCTTTTACTCCCTTTAATTTTTCCCTAGAGCTTTGTTGAGGACCCGTACAGTGCTGTGGCCTGAGAAACTGGGGCCCTGTTTGGTGTGGTGGGGCTAAGTGGTTCTGTCTTGTTTTCAGTTGGTCTCTGTTTGACCCTAGTGAAACAGTTACTCTGGGTTGAAGTATCAGCTGCCTCCAAGTCAGCCGTGGAGTGCTCGACTTCCCACCTCTCTCTGGCCACTGCCAGGCCACCTCTTCCTCATCTGACCTGGACTCCACAGCCCAGCTGGCAGTGCTTCAGTTGTTTTGCTAATTGAGATCACACCTGCCTCCAAGTCAGCCGTGGAGTGCTCCACCTCCCACCTCTCTCTGGCCACTGCCACGCCACCTCTTCCTCATCCAACCTGGACTCCCAAGAGCTAGATTCCTTCTGGATCACTCTGGATCACAACTTGGTCTGGTACACCTGAATTGTGTATGTCCCTCCCTAGCACCTAGCCCCACGCCTCTCATCAGCACTCTAAGTCCTGAAAATGTTCACCATTCCACATAACCTGAAGAATATGGTTTTCCTGAGGCCTCTATACCCTCCCAACATGTTAGAGGGCTGTTCTGAGAGAGCTCCTGTAGCCACTTGAGGCTGTTCATTTTTGAGACTGGTCTTGATAACCTTGGTTTTACTTCTGGTAAGGATCAAATGAGATAGTCTTTATAATCTGGCTTTTTAAATATACTATGTAATACCATATAAATGTTTACCTCTATAAGGTACCTCTGCACCAAGCTCCTCTGAGCCAGGCTGGCATCTGAGTCAGGATTGAAGTGGTCCTCAACTTTTGTTGAGTTGAATTTTATCTCATCTCACCTACTATTCTATGTTTCCCCACTAGCCTCTAAGTGGTAGGAAGTTAAGAAGCTGGAAAACTTCTTTACAATGGCCTACAACTGTGGGAAGCAATATAGATTTCCACAGGGCCATCTCAGGACAAAAGGAAATTTATGTAGGCTTCAAAAAAAAAAAAACTGTCAAAGAAATGAGGGGGTTTTTTACAGGCCATACAACTGTCAGCTCTAAGCAACAGCAAGAGTTCACACATTTCATTTAAGGCAACATTTACTGATGAGTGCTCAGGAAAGAAAACCGCATGAGACAAACCCACCATCCTCCACATAGTTTTCTCGTGGCCATAAAATCTTCATTCCTTGTGGTTGGATCATGCTCCTAGGAATGACACTGCCAGTTCCCTGGAATAACCAGCTCCCTGCCAAGTGGAGGCCAGCAGCTGTACAATTTTCTTGTGGATCCTAATACCAAGAGGTCACATAGGGTCATGGCCCAGACTTGCCACACAGGATCCTCTGAAAACTACCTCTGGCTACCAAATTGAGGACCAGGAATTTTTTTTTTTATTACAGATTCGTATGAGGGTACAAATGATTAGGTTACAATGTTTGCATTTTTTAGGTAAGATCCCTGTTGTAGTTGTGTCCCCACACCCAGGAGGTGTGCTATGTACTCTTACATGGTGCCTATTAGGCGAAAGCACACCAAGCCCCCTCCCTTCTCTCTTTTACCCCCCTCCGTCCTGTCCCTTCCCCCAAACTTGAATTAAATTGAGTTCTTCTCTTGTGTGGGCATGTGTTAGATCATCTACTGGCTTCATATTAGTATCAAGTACTTTGGATACTTACTTTTCCATTCTGTGTTACTTCACTAAAGAGAATGTTGTCCAACTCTACCCAGCAACAATTCTTTTGCTTTCCTGGATAGTTTGAAACCCTCCTCCCCAGGACCTTTCCTTTGATATTAATTGAAAAGCAGTGTTTGCATTGGTTTGAGGCTCAGAACTAGAGGGTCACTTGCCCAGGTTGCTGGTGGATTCTTGGTGGACTAAAGTTTTTAAGTCCAACCACACAGAATCTTAAAATAAAATCCAGCCCTGAGTTCAATGACCCTTGTTGTATGGATGCCACTGTCATGTTAGAAGGCAGTATGGCAAAGAGCCACGGGAGAGAACTTGGCGTTATCACTACTTACCTATATAATGTGGAAGAAGTCCCTTGGCACCCTCTCTCACCACAGTATTTGAATTCATGTTGACAAAACGAAGACCTTTGGCAATCTTTAGTGACTTGGGGGAATTTGATTTATCTGAAGAATAAAAATAAGTTTAAAAAAGTCTTCAAAAGAAGAGAAGAATATCAGACAGCAAAATCATTGGAGGCCAAAAGAAACTTACCGAGGCTTAAAATCTTAGAAAAAGTCTTTATAGACAGAGTTCTTCTATGTATGTGAAGAAAACAGTGACCACAGAGAAAAGATCAATTCAGCCCTACAGTTCCAAAGAGGACAGCTGGGAATTCTGAGAGGAAAATGTAGACAGGAGTAAGAAAGTTTGTAATAATAATGACTAAATCTGAAGGTGTCAAGGGAAGGGGAAGGCAAGGAAACTATACCAAAAGAAACTGAGCTTTTTCTCCACAGAGAAAGCACACAATATCTTGGTGAGGCCCAAGACTTCATAAGAAAAAGGTTATTCTATTGTTTGTTCTTTCCTATCACAGCGCCTAGCTGGAAAGTGAAGTCAGCTAGAAAAACAATGCAGACTTCTGTTCTAGGGAAAGAGCAGGGGAAAAAAGAAAACCCAAGTTGCCTCCTTCTCGCCCCCTCTTGAGGCACCGTTGTATCCTATTGTTGGACTTTGAGTTTTTCCTCTGGTTGCCATGGCATC
The DNA here is from genome assembly GCA_963574355.1 of Loris lydekkerianus. Taxonomy (NCBI): domain Eukaryota; kingdom Metazoa; phylum Chordata; class Mammalia; order Primates; family Lorisidae; genus Loris; species Loris lydekkerianus. Next base: position 3,783 of record CAUYPK010003049.1, read on the forward strand.
AGAGAGACAAACGCCTTGCTTCCATTTTAAAATTAAATTCCCTTACAAACAAAATTGTTTCCATTTGAGGATATTCTCACCCTCACACGCCACCAGAACTGCTTTCAAAAAAAAAAAAAAATGCCTTTTTAAAATATGGATGAAATGCACTGCATTCTCCTGATTATAGAAGGAACACTTTTCTATTTTTAAAAATGCAGAAAAATATTTGAAAATGAAATTACATTGCCTTATGAGCCCTTTACCTGCAGATGACCAGGGCTCCCAATCTGGCATATTAATTACAGGTCTTTCATCTGTAGATGCATATATAGTTGGTGTTACACATTGTAAATGTGCAGCCTCATTATGTATATAATTATGCTTGCTTCTTTTTCTTCACTTCATATCCTATAGACACGCTTTTCTTGAGCAGGGCTATAAAACATAGATGCTCTTTAAGATTTTGCTCATTTGCATCCTATACATTCTTATGAAAAGAAGACTTTAATGAGACTAGCCTTTATGCCTTCATGTTTCTAAAAGTTTGAGAGAAATTAGCAGCAGGGAAGGATGGATTAACTGTGTTAGGAAATGCATGCAAAGCCTTTGTTCTTCATTAATTCATGCTATTAAAGAGAGAGCACAGATAGCTTTATATATTCTCCTGGCATTATTAGAAGAAAAAAAAAATCTGAGAAGTTAAATACAACATGTCATGATTTTTCTGTCAATAATCACATGTTCTATACAAGTACGAACATATTTTACAATTAATAATTCATTAGCCCATTCATTCTTGCAAAACAGCTCACAATTACTGAGCTAGTCCCATAAACCAGAAAATCAGACTCTAAATGAAGACAGTTTGTGCCTTAGTGGAAATTATATGGGGTTTTGCATCAAACAAAACTGGTTTCCAAACCAAGCCCTGCAATTTAATAGATGCGTGTGACCTTGAACATGTCATTATCTCTAATATCAAGTCTCAATTTATCTTTAACAATTTTGATTTAAAAAAATGTCCGGTCACAGGGTTGCATTGAGAATTAAATGAAATGAAATAAGAAACAAAATGTCTTACCCGATGCTTGGCACATGGTAGAATCTCACTCTTCTTTCACTGACAATCTGAGCTAGAACTTAAAACTGTACTCTAGAATTCCATCATCTCCATAAGCAAAGATGTTTACATTGTTCATGATATAAGTGCTTAGCAATCCTGTGTTGTTTTTCTAGTTCTACAAACATTCTTGCCAAACCCTGCCTCCAGCCTCCTCTCGGTAAAAGTTACATGCAGTAAAAAGTGCTCTTATGAAACTTAATGTTCATATTTCCAACAGGTTCCTCTTTCTGAATTCCCAGTTCAGTAGAGGAAACAAGTTCATTTGTATACCATCAACACCAGAAGAAAATAAAAGACTTCCCCTGTTCACTGCTAATAAATCTCCTTAATTATTCTACCAGAGCTTCCAGAATCAAGATTAAACAGAAAAAGAAAATTATGTTTCCACACATTTTATATAATAGAAGGATGTTGAAATGGTGCTGGTAAACAGAGTCAGGAAGAAAAAGCCTCATTAGAACCTAATTGTTTTATAATTAGACATACTGGAAGTAGATGCGGGGTTTGCTCAAGAGACATTTGAAGATTATAAGATTAAATTAGACCAATTACTTACTAACCCTCCTGAAAAGATACGTGTATAGTAGGCATCAAAAAACATTATTGTTACTATTTCCAAGATTAATCTATGACCTAATAAATTGTAAAAGTAGAGGGGTACTAGATTTATTTATTTAGTATGTTTTATGAAAGTGACAAAAATCAAAACTACTTACATAAATAAATCAATATAGCATTAGAAACTGGAATATTCACACTCCATATTTATATTCACCCTCAGTATTATCACTACTAAGAAATAGATACTGGGTAGATAGGTTAGATAGATGATTTATAGGTAGATAGATTTAGTGAAATACTATTTTAAAATTATTTAGAAATTTAAAAATTTAATAATTTAAATATTATTTAGATATATAGCTGACTTTGGCTGCTTAGATAACCTATAAATTTCCATATATTAATGTCATTTTATAGATGACAAAAGCAATATTTAGAAAAGTTGTGTGATTTGGCTGATCATCTAAAGCAGTGGTTCTCAACCTTCCTAATGCTGTGATGTATTTTCACTGTTACAAAGGAGTTGTGACCCCCAGGTGAGAACCATTGATCTAAAGACTTAAAATTCAATGTTGAAGGGCAGTGCCTGTGGCTCAAAGGGGGAGGGTGTCAGCCCCATATGCCAGAGGTGGTGGGTTCAAACCCACCTGTGCTGAAAACTGCAAAAAAAAAAAAAAAAAAAAAAAAAAAATTCAAAATTGAAATGTTTATATTTTCTTTCTGGGACAAAAATGAGTCATTGAAAGCTTTTTTTTTTTCTTTTTATTGTTTCAGAGTATGACAGGGATACAAATGTTTTGGTTACATGGACTGCTTTTGTACTGCTTGAGCCAAAGTTTAGATGTTACCATCACTCACATAGTGTACATCATATAAGTATAATTTCACCCATCCCTTTTTCCCCCTTCCCACATACTTGATTTCCATTGAATTTTACTTCCATCTGTGCACATGAGTAATCTTCAGTTAGTTTCAATTTAACAATGAGTACTGTGGGGCTTGTTTTTTCATTCTTGCATTATCTCACTTAGCAGAATGGTTTCCAGTTTCATCCAATGTTGCAAAAGATGTTAATTCATTTTTGTATGCTGAGTAGTACTCCCTGGCATATATATACCACATTGTATTAACCCACTCATGAATTGATGGGCACATGAATAGATTCTACGTCTTTTTAATGTGAATTGTGCTATCTTTTTTTTTTTTTTTTTTTTTTTTTTTTGAGACAGAGTCTCATGATCAACCTGGGTAGAGTGTTGTGGCATCATAGCTCACAGCCACCTCAAACTCTTGACCTTAAGCAATCCTCTTACCTCAGCCTCCCAAGTAGATGGGACTACAGGTGCCCATCACAACACCCAGCTATTTTTAGAGACAGGGTTTCACTTTTGCTCAGGCTGGTCTCAAACTCCTGAGCTTAAGCAATTCACCCACCTCAGTTTCCCAGAGTGCTAGGATTACAGGCATAAGCCACTGTACCCAGCCTGTGGTGTTTTTGATAAAATGACTTTTTCCCCTATGCATTAATACCCAGTAGTAGGATGCTGGATCAAATGGTAGGTCTACTTTTAGTTCTTTGAGGAATCTCCATACTATTTTCCATACAGTTATACTAGTTTGCAGTCTCACCAACAGTGTATAAATGTTCCTTTCTCTCCATACCCACTGTAGCATCTGTTTTGGGACTTTTAGATAAAAACCATCTAATTGGGGTTAGATGATATCTCATTGGGGTTTTGATTTGCATTTCTCAGATGATTAGTGATATTCAGCATTTTTTATAGGTTTATTGGTCATTAGTTTATCTTCTTTTGAAAGCTTCTGTTCATGTCGTTTGGCCACTTTTAATGGGGTTCATTGATATTTTTCTTGCTTGATTTCTTTGTAGATTCTGGTTATGACTTTACATCTATAAAACACCCAAAGATTCTGCTATGAGACTCCTGGAATTGATAAATAAATTTAGCAACGTTCCAGGTTACAAAATTGATGTACACATATCAGTATCATTTCTACACACTAATAACAGTTAAACTAAGAATCAAATCAAAGACTCATACCTTTCAGAATAGCTGCAAAGAAAGTAAAATATGTAGGAATATATTTAATTAAGGATGTAAAAGATTTCTACAAAAAGAACTATGAGTCACTGAGAAGGAAATTGTAGAAGATATTAACAAATGGAAAAATAGAGGGGTGGGGCAAGATGACAGACTAGAGACAGTGTCTTTACAAACATGCATGGTGATATTGGGGAGAAAAGACTCCATGCACCCTTGGCTTGTGGGATTTGCCCATAAATATCCCTTAGGGGCACAGGGAAGCAGCAAGACACTTCAGGACTCTAGTACTAGGACAAAAGCAGAGAACAAGCAGCAAGTACTTGCATTCAGGCAGAGGACAGTGGTACAGCCATGGCTATGGCTGGGACAGTTTGCAGACAGAGAAAACCTGCCCTGTAGAGTTTTTCTGGACCTGGGCACATGGTTGAGTTATGTTGGGAGAGCTTGGGCAAGTGAGAAAGTGGTTTTGAACAGCTCTGAGGGCCGGGACTGAGCTACCCAGGTGGAGCAGAGCTCTCATTGTTTGGAGGCAGGCCAGGTACAGCTATAGTGGGAAGGCTGCCTTGCAGGCTTGGTCCACAGGGTCCTAGTGTTAGGCCAGTTCTGGTGTGCCTGATAAGTGGGGCAGCCACTCTGGGAAGATTAGATTTGGACCTTTTTCCCTTTTTCTTTCTTCTTTTTTTCTCATATAATTGTAATTTTTCATTGTTTCCTTCTTTACTGATAAAGGCTTCATTTTTGCTACTTTTTCTGCCCTGTTATTCTTTTTTTCCCCCAACTTGTATCCTTAAGGTTTTTTGTTTGTTTTACTTTGACTTATAGTATTTTTGTTTTTCTTCTCTATTGGGTAGAAGTGGGGTCATGGGTCTGCTCAGGCTGGAAAAGCTCCAGACTTCAAGGGACCCATCCAACCTAGTCTCCCACCCACCCACCCCCAGAGGTTGGGATTTGTGAGTATGAGTTAATACCCTACTGTACACCACTATTACTCCTGTCTCTCACTTTCTGTTTCTCTCTTCTTTATGTCAATGTTCACTTTTACTCTTCCACTTTTGTTTCTCTTTTGTCTGTTTTTATCTTTTATCCTGTTTTTCTCTTCACTCTTCTCTTCCTTTTAGTCTACAAAACGGACACTACAACTTCTTAAATCAGAGGTACAATAACTTAAACAGCAGGAGGAAGTAAAAGGAAAAAGTAGGACAAGGAAACAGAGAAAAAGAAAACACCCATGAGGAAGAAACAGCAGAGAAATCCTGGCATCATGAAAAACCAGAAAATAGTAATTCCCCCAAAGGATTATGAAGTAACTACTGCAAAGGAGTCCATCTATAAATAAATGTTAGAAATAGCAGAAATTGAATTTAAAACATAGATGGTAAAAACAATGAAGGAAACTACTGATAAAGTGGAAAATAACCAAAAGTAAATCCAAAAACAGCATGTAATAAGAGATAAACAATATGAAGGATAGAAAAGATACAGCAGAGCTTAAGGAATTGAAGCAGTCAATTAGGGAACTGAAAGATGCAGTAGAAAGTATCAATAACAGATTAGAACATGCAGAAGAAAGAATCTAAGAGGTAGAGGATAAAGCTTTTGAGCTAACACAGGCAGTTAAAGAGACAGAAAAAAGAGAGAAAGAAAGCAGAATATTCAATGACAGAATTATGGGACTTAATGAAGCATTCAAACAAGAATTATAGGTATCCCAGAAGGGGAAAAAGAAAGCTGCAGAGGAATAAAAGCCCTACTAGAGGGCATTATATATGAAAATTTCCCAAGTATCCCCAAAGATTCTGACATACTCTTTTCAGAGGGATATCGAACCCTAAGTTGTCTGAACTCAAACAGAGCTTCTCCAAGACACATTGTCATGACCTTTGCAAAGTCAAGATGAGAGAGAAGACTCTGTAAGCAGCCAGGAGTAAGTGCCAATTGACCTACAGGGGAAAATCCATCACAGTGACTGTGGATTTCTCAAATGAAACTTTTCAAGATATAAAAGAATGGTCATCTACCTTTAATCTACTTAAACAAAATAAATTTCAACCCAGAATTATATTTCCTGCTAATCTAAGCTTTAAAATTGATGAAGAACTCAAATATTCCTGATATGCAAACCTTGAGGAAGTTTTCCACAAGAAGACCAGCTCCACATGAAATACTTAGACCCATTCTATGCACTGATCATCACAATGGATCACCAGCAAAGTAAACATCCAGAATCTGAAGGACAAAACCAAGCTTCCATATGATGCCAAAGAAAAAATTAAGCAATGGACTTTCACAAAACAAGATGAATAGAACTCCACCACACTTTCCCCTTCTTTTAATAAATGTTAATGGCATGAATTCCCCATTCAAGAAGCATAGGCTGGCTGATTGGATAAAAAAGCACATGCCATCCATTGGCTGCTTACAAAAGACACACCTAAACTCAAAGGACAAAGTAGAACTCAAGGTTAAGGGAGGGAAAACAATTTTTCAGGCAAATGGAAATTGGAAGGGGTTGTGATCTTATTTTCAGATACAAGTGGATATAAAGCAACTAAAGTCAAAAAATGAAAAAGATGGACATTTCATATTGACCAAGGGAAAAATACAACAAGAGTACATTTCAATTCTAAATATTTATGCACCCAACTTAAATGCACCCAGATTCTTGAAATAGATCTTACTTCATATGAGTAATATGATATTCTATAACACCATAATATCAAGGGATTTTAACACTACTCTTCCAGAGCTGGAAAGATCCTCTAAACAGAAACTAAAAAAAGGTACAAGGGATTTAAATGTGACCTTAGAACAACTAAGCTTAATAGACATATATAGAACACTCAATCCCAAAGCTAAAGAATATACGATCTTCTCGTCAGCACATGGAACATTCTCCAAAATAGATCACATCCTAGAACACAAATCAAACTTCAACAAAATCAAAAGAACCTAAATTATACTTCATATCTTCTCAGACCACAAGGCAATAAAGGTGGAACTCAACTGCAGCAAAATTTTTCAGCCCCACACAACCTTTTGCTGAATGACAGTTTGGTCAAGGATGAGATAAAAAATGAAATCATTAACTTCCTTGAGCATTACAACAATGAAGACACAAGCTACTAAAACCTGTAGGACACTGCAAAACTGTCCTAAAAGGGAAATTTGTCTCATTAAATGCCTACATTTGAAAAACAGAAAGAAAACACATCAACAACCTAATGAACCATCTTAAATAAATGGAAAAGGAAGAGAAATCCAACACCAAACCTAGCAGCAGAAAAGAAATAAACAAAATTAAATCAGAAATGAAATTGAAAATAAAAGAATCATTGAGAATCAAAGAATTATTCAGAAAATTAATGAAACAATTCATTGATTGTTCTTTGAAAAGATAAACAAAACCAATAAACTATTGGCCAGATTAACCAGAAGTAGAAAAATAAAATCTTTAATAACCTCAAGAAGAAATTTTAAAAGGGAAATAACAACTGACACCACAAAGATATAAGAGATTGTTTCTGACTACTACCAAAAGTTCTATGCCCAGGAATTTGACAATATGGAGGAAATGGACCAATACTTGGAACCATACAATCTTCCTAGATTTAACCAGAAAGAAAAAAACAAACCTCTTGAACAGACCATTATCAAACACTGAGATTACAGAAACAATAAAAAAGCTTCCAACAACAACAACAACAACAACAACAAAAAGCCCAGGACTAGATGGCATCATATCAGAATTCTATCACACCTTCAAAGATAAGCTCATACTCACGCTGAAGAACCTATTCTAAAATATTGAGAAGGGAGGAATCTTCCCTAACATGTTCTATGAAGCAAACATCACCTTGAATCCAAAACCAGGAAAGGATTCAACCAAAACAGAGAACTACAGACTGATTTTACTAATGAATATTGATGCAAAAATACTCAACAAAATCTTAACTAAGATATTGCAGCTGCACATTAAAAACATTATACACCATGATCAAGTAAGCTTTATCCAAGGGACATAATGCTGGTTTAACATATGCAAATTCATATATATAATACATCATATTAATAGAAGCAAAAATAAAGACTGTATGATCTTCTTACTAGATGCAGAAAAAACATTTGGCAAAATCCAGCATTCTTTTCTAACAATAACACTTAAGAAAAAAGGCATAGGTGGCACATTTCTTAAGCTGATTGAAGCCATCTATGACAAACTCACAGCTAAAATCATTCTGAATGGAGTAAAACTGAAATATTTTGACTTAGAACTAGAACCAGACAAGGATGTCCACAATCGCCACATTATTCAACATTGTGCTGGAAGTTTTAGCCCTCAATGAATCCCCAATAATAAAAAAAAAAAAAGAATGAGTATGAGTATCCACATATCAAATAAATTATAGTTTCAGTGTGTTACTTTAAATAAAAAAACAAAAAATTGTCCTCTAAGGAGGCACAGGTTGCTTGACTAGATACACAAAAATTCAGGCCAGACATCTGCTGTATACAAGAATCCCATCTTAACTTAAAAGATAAATACAGACTCAGGGTGAAGGGATAGACATTATAATGCAGGCAAATGGAAATCAGAAAAAAGCAGGTGTTACAATTTTATTCACAGATACAATAGGCTTTAAATCAAAATTCTTAGACGTAATCAAGGAATACAGCAACATCTCAGGTAACAAAATCAATACTCACAAATCTGTATCTTTCATATACACCAACAATGGTCAAGCTGAAAAAAATGTCAAGGACTCTATTCCTTTCACAGTAGAAAAGGAAAGTAAGGAAAGATAAAGATGGTCACTTCCTATTTCTTAAAGAAAACATTCAACATGATGAGATTTCAATTATTAATATTTATTCACCCAACCAGAATGCTGCTGAGTTTATAAGAGAGACCTAACAGACATGAGCAACTTGATATCCTCCAGCACCATCATAGTGGGAGGTATTAACACTTCTTTGACAGTGTTGGATTGATTCTTCAATAAGAAGCTAAGCAAAGAAATTTTAGACTTAAACTCAATCATTAAAAAATCAGACTTAATAAACATCTGTAGAACATTTCATCCTAACAAAACTGAATACACATTCTTCTCATCAGCCCATGAAACATACTCCAAAATTGATCACATCTTAGGTCACAAGTCTAAACTCAGCAAATTTAAAAGAAGAGAAATTATTCTCTGTACCTTCTCAGACCATCATGGAATAAAAGTTGAACTCAGTAACAACAGGAATCTTCATATTCATAAAAAAAAAAAAAAAATGGAAACTAAATAACCTTATGTTGAAGAATAGCTGGGTCATAGACAAGATTAAGAAGCAAATAACCAAATGTTTGGAACAAAACAATAATGAAGACACAAATTACCAGAACCACTGGGATACCACAAAGGAAGTCCTTAGGGGGAAATTTATAGCATTGTAAGCCTTCCTCAAAAGAGAAAAGGAAAAGAGAGGAAGTTAATGGGCCATCTAAAGCAACTGGAAAAGGAAGAACATTCCAATCCCAAACCCAGCAGAGGAAAAGAAATAACAAAAATTAGAGCAGAATTAAATGAAATTGAAAACAAAAGGTTATACAACAGATCAATAAATCAAAAAGTTGGTTTTATGAAAAGGTCAATAAAATAGATAAGCCTTGGCTAACCTAACCAGTAAAAACAGAGTAAAGTCTCTAATCTCTTCATCAGAAATGGTAATGATGAAATAACTACAGAATCTTCAGAAATTCAAAACATCCTGAATTAATATCACAAAAAAACTCTAGTCTCAGAAATATGAAAATCTGAAGGAAATAGACCAATACTTAGAAGCACATCACCTTTTAAGATTTAGCCAGAATGAAGTGGAAATGCTGGTAGGCCTATATCAAGTTCTGAAATAGTATCAACTATTAAAAAATCTCCCCAAAAAGAAAAGTCCAGGTCCAGATGGCTTCATATCAGAATTCTACCAAACCTTTAAAGAGGAACGAGTATCTATATTACTCAACCTTTTCCAAGATAAAGAAAAAGGAAGGAATACTACTGAACACATTCTATGAAGCAAACATCAACTTAATCACCTTATATGGACCTGGCTGGTTCACTATATGTGAATCTATAGATATAATTCACCACATAAACAAAATTAAAAAACAAAGACTATATGATTCTCTCAATTGATGCCAAAAAAGCTTTTGATAATATGCAGCATCCCTTTATGATCACAACACTTAACAAAATTGGTATAGAAGGGGCATTTCTTAAACTGATAGAGGCCATCTACACCAAACACACAGCTAATATCATATTGAATGAAGTTAAATTGAATTATTTCCATTCAGAACAGGAACAAGGCAAGGTTGCCTATTGTCTCCACTGCTCTTTTTTTTTTTTAATTATAGCTGTGTGCATTAATGCAATCATGGGGCACCACACACTGGTTTTATAGACTGTTTGACACATTTTCATCACACTGCTCAACATTCCTGGCATTTTCCTAGTTATTGTGTTAAGACATTTACATTATACATTTACTAAGTTTCACATATACCCTTGTAAGATGCACCGCAGGTGTAATTCTACCAATCACCCTCCCTCCGCCCACTTCCCCCCTCACTCTCCTCCCTTTCCCCCTTCCCCCTATTCTAGTTTATAACTGGGTGATAGCTTTCATGTGAAGGCCATAAATTAGTTTCATAGTAGGGCTAAGTACATTGGATACTTTTTCTTCCATCCTTGAGATACTTTACTAAGACAAATATGTTCGAGCTCCATCCATGTAAACATGAAAGAGGTAAAGTCTCCATCTTCCTTTAAGGCTGCATAATATTCCACAGTGTACATATGCCACAATTTATAAATCCAATTGTGGATCAATGAGCACTTGGGCTTTTTCCGTGACTTAGCAATTATGAATTGGGCTGCAATAAACATTCTGGTACAAATATCTTTGTTATGATGTGATTTTTGGTCTTCAGGGTACATGCCTAGTAGAGGAATTATAGGATTGAATGGCAGCTCTATTTTTAGATCTCAAAGTGTTCTCCAAACATCTTTCAAAAAGGAATGAATTAATTTGCATTCCCACCAGCAGTGTATGAAGTGTTCCCTTTTCTCCACATCCACGCCAACATCTCTGGTCTTGAGATTTTGTGATATAGGCTAATCTTACTGGAGTCAGATAATATCTCAAAGTAGTTTTGATTTGCATTTCTCTGATGATTAAAATTGATGAGCATTTTTTCATGTGTCTGTAGGCCATGCACCTGTCTTCTTCAGAGAAGTTTCTCTTCAACTCCCTTGCCCAGCCTGCGATGGGATCACTTGTTCTTTTCTTGTTTATAAGTTTGAGTTCTCTGTGGATTCTGGTTATTAAACCTTTATTGGAGACATAACCTGTAAATATCTTCTCCCATTCTAAGGGCTGTCTCCTTGTTTTACTTACTGTGTTCTTGGCTGTGCAGAAGCTTTTTAGTTTGATCAGGTCTGGTAGTGTATTTTTGAAGCTGCTTCAATTGCCCAGAGGGTCCTCCTCATAAAATACAGACTGATTTCTTCAAGTGTTTTCCCTGCACTCTCTTCTAGTATTTTTATAGTTTCATGTCTTAAGTTTAAATCTTTAATTCAGTGAGAGTTTATCTTAGTTAATGGTGAAAGGTGTGGGTCCAGTTTCAGTCTTCTGCAGGTTGCCAGCCAGTTCACCCAGCACTGTTTGTTAAATAGGGAATCTTTTCCCCACTGAATGTTTTTAATTGGCTTGTCAAAGATCAAATAATAGTAAGAAGCTGGATTCATCTCTTGGTTCTCTCTTCCTTTCCAGATATCTACTTCTCTGTTTTTGTGCCAGTACTATGCTGTTTTGATCACTATCGATTTATAGTATAGTCTGAGGTCTGGTAGTGTGATTCCTCCTTCTTTGTTTTTCTTTCTGAGTAATGTCTTGGCTATTCAAGGTTTTTTCTTATTCCATATAAAATGAAGTATTATTTTTTCAAAATCTTTAAAGTATGACAGTGGGGCTTTAATAGGGATTGTATTAAAATTGTATATTGCTTTGGGTAGTATGGACATTTTAACAATGTTGATTCTTCCCAGCCATGAGCATGTCTCCACCGCTCTTTAACATTGTAAGGAAAGTCTTAGCCTTCACAATCAAGCAAGAGAAGGTGATCAAGCGTATCCATATAGGGTCAAAGGAGATCAAACTTTCACTCTTCGCAGATGATATGATTGTATATCTGGAAAACACCAGGGATTTAACTACAAAATTCTTAGAAGTAATCAAGGAATACAGCAGCATCTTAGGTTACAAAATCAATACTCACAAATCTGTAGCCTTCATATATACCAACAATAGTCAAGCTGAAAAAACAGTCAAGGACTCTGTTCCTTTCACAGTAGTGCCAAAGAAGATGAAATATTTGGAAATTTACCTAACAAAGGATGTGAAAGATCTCTATAAAGAGAACTATTAAGAAAAGAAATAGCTGAAAATGTTAACAAACGGAAAAAAATACCATGCTCATGGGTGGTAATAAGAAATAAACCCAGCTACTTACTGGCATTTGATCTTTGACAAGACAATTTTGGCAGCCAAGATGGTGGATGAGAAACAGCTTCCTTGCAACTGGGCACAGTGAGTCAGGGGAGACAAGACTCCCAGTATCTCTGGCTGGTGGTACTGCCCATAAACATCCCTTTGAGGACACAGGGAGTCAGTGAGAGACTTCTGGACCCCAAGGGGAGGACAAAAGCATTGGAAAACTGGCAAGTGGTTGCATGTGTTCATTCAGTCTAATCCCACTGGCAGCTGTAAGTACAATGGCAGTGAAATTGCAAACTGGAAATGCCTTACCTGTGAACTGCTTTGGTTTTTTTGGACTTGGCACTCAGTTGAACTACCTTGGGAGAACTAGGGCAAGAGTGCAGAGGACTTTAAGCATTGTCTAGGGCCCTAACTGAGCTGCTGAGGTAGACGGAGCTAATAGTGTTCAGCTGTGCACCTTGCAGAGCCATTGTGGGCGAAGTGCCTGAGCAAGTTCCACCCTCAGGGTCACAGAGCAAGGATCAGGTGGAAGCTAGTAATCTAGTGACTGTGTAGCCTAAAGGTGGGAACTGGGATTCCTTGCAGCCTTAGCCTTCATGGGGCATAAGCGAGATAGGTTTTGGCACACTGGTTAAGTGTAGAGCTACTTCAGGAGTGATCTCAGCAATAAGCACTTTCTGGGGAAAGCTTCTGCTTAGCCAAGTTTAGCAAGTTAAAGTGTGTTTTATGTGAGCTGAGGAGAGATTTAGGGTCTCCACTTTAGGCTCTCCACCCTGCAGAGCTTGAGAAATCAGCAGAGGCCTCCAGTCTCCATCTCATACAGGCGTATCAGCATTGCGATTAACATCTCGTACCCCAGAAGATCGCCTGTTGCCCAGACAATATTCAGCAAGAGATATATGCTGCTTTGTTTTGGAGTAGGACAAATCTCAGAGGTAAAGGACAAAGCTCTTGAGATAACTCAGATAGTTAAAGAGGCAGAAAAGAAGAGAGAGAAAGCAGAATGTTCACTGACAGAATTATGAGACTTTATGAAACGTGTAACATATGAGTTATAGGTATCCTAGAAGGGGGAGAAGAATGCCCTACGGGAATAGGAGCCATACTAGAGAATGTTACAAATGAAAATTTCCCAAATATCACCAAAGAATCTGACACATGCCTTTCAGAGGGATTTCAGACCCCAGGTCACCTCAACTCTAACTGAGCTTCTCCAAGACACATTGTGATGAACTTGTCCAAAGTCAAGACAAAATGAAAGATTCTTCAAGCTGCCAGGAGTAAGCTCCAGTTGACCTACATGGGCATATTCATCAGAGTGACTACAGACTTCTCTAATGAAACTTTATAAGCAAAAAGACAATGGTCATCTACCTTTAATCTACTTAAACAGAACAATTTCCAGCCCAAAATTCTATATCCTGCCAAGTTAAGCTTTAAAATTGATGGAAATATCAAATTATTTACTGATCTACAAACATTGAGGAAATTCGCCACAAGACCAGCTCTACTTGAAGGAAATACTTCAATCTGTTCTACACACTGACCATCACAATGAATCAACAGCAAAGTAAGAACTCAGAAATTAAAGGACAGAACGTAGCTTCCACTCTGATGCAAAAGATAAAACCAAGCAATGGACTCTCACAAAATAAGATGAATAGGACACTACCATACTTATCAATTATTTCAATAAATGTTAATGGCTTGATTCCCCACTGAAGAGGCATAGTTTGGCTGACTGGATTAAAAAACACAAGCCGTCCATTTGCTTCTGCAGGAAACACACCTAGCTTCAAAAGACAAATTAAAATTTCAAGGTTAGAAGACAATTTTTCAGGCAAACAGAATTAAGAAGAAAAGAGAAGTTGCAATCTTATTTTCAGATACATGTGGATTTAGAGCAACTAAAGTCAAAAAGGACAAAGATGTTTACTTCATATTGGTCAATGGGAAAACGCGACAAGAAGATGTTTCAATTCTAAATATTTATGCACCCAATTTTAATGATCCCAGATTTTTTTAAACAGACCTTACTCCATCTGAGCAATATGATATCTTGTAATGCCATAATAACAGGGGATTTTAACACTCCTCTACAGAGCTGGACAGATCTTCTAAACAGAAATTAAACAAAGATATAAGGAACTTAAATCAGACCCTAGAACAACTGTGCTTGATAGATGTGTATAGAACACTCCATCGCAAAGATAAAGAATATACATTCTTCTCATCGCCCCATGGAACATTCTCCAAAATTGATCACTTCCTAGGACACAAAGCAAATCTCTACAGAATCAGTAGAATTGAAATTTTGCCTTGTATCTTCTCAGACCACAAGGCACTAAAAGTGGAACTCAACTCCAACAAAACGTTCAACACCACACAAAGGCATGGAAATTAAACAACCTTCTGTTGAATGACAGATGGGTGCATGAAGAAATAAAATGGCAAATCATTAACTTCCTTGAGCATAACAACAGTAACAACACAAGCTACCAAAACCTGGGGAATACTGCAAAAGCAGTTTTGATAGGAAAATTTATCCCTTTAGATGCCTACATTCAAAAAACAGAAAGAGAGTGCATCAACAAACTCACAAGCCATCTTATGGAATTGGAAAAAGAACTATCTAATCCTAAACCCAGCAGAAGAAAAGAAATATCCAAAATCAAATCTGAGATCAATGAAATTGAAAACAAAAGAATCATTCAGAGAATTAATGAAACAAAGAGTTAGTTTTTTGAAAAAATAAAATAAATAAACCATTGGCCAGACTACCTAGAAATAGAAAAGTAAAATCTCTAGTAACCTCAATCAGAAATGATAAAGGGGAAATAACAACTGATCCCACAGAGATACAAGAGATCATCTCTGAATACTACCAGAAACTCTATGCCCAGAAATTTGACAATGTGAAGAAAATGGATCAATA
>CAUYPK010003053.1:0-21192 GCA_963574355.1 Loris lydekkerianus
TATTCCTGGTGGGCTTACATCTGTATTGCAGCCCCTAGATGTGTGTCTAAATAAACCCTTTAAAGACCGTGTGCGAAAGATGTGGCATGAATGGATGTCATCTGGTCAAGCCCAACTGCCAAAAGTCAGAAATCTAAAGAAGCCTGACATAGAACTGATAGCAAAGTGGGTTTGTGATGCATGGGAAGAGATTCCAGAGGAAATGGTGCAACGTGCCTTCAAGAAATGCGGCATTAGTAATGCGATGGATGGCAGTGAAGACTGCTCTTTGTATGAGACCGACAGAGTGATGATGATATCTCCGAACTCAGTGATGATGACAATGTCTATGCTGATACCCTCAAATCAGATACAGCTGAAGCTCTGTTTGGACATACACATGAATAGGAGGAGGAATCCAGTTTTGAAGGATTTTAACCTTTGTGATTTAGCTTGATTACCTGTTAAGCTACGGTTTTCTGCACTTTATTTAAAGTTTTAAAGTTGTTGTTGCTAGTTTACAGTATTTCTTTAGCAATAAATATTGAAAAGCATTTAACCTACTGATTCCTCAATTATTGTAATTGTTTTGTATATATTTTTATTTTTGAAATTTACCAGTGGCTGCTGCATTTTCCACCTCGGTAAAATTAAGGGGGTCAGCTTATACTTGAGTATATACGGTAGTTAGGGCTTTAGTTATGAGGACAGAAGTCCAGATGAAACCATTGTAGGCACAGGTAAAATTTATTATAAGAACATTAGATTTCTCAAGTAATAACCAAACTGAGCAAGGGCAGTGGTGCAGCTGGTCCTTGGGGGTGACTTCAGTGCTGTCAGAGCACTTGTTCAGGGGATTTCATTTTTCTCACTGCAGATTGTCAGGAAGCATAATCCCTAGTGTCTCTCTAGAGCTCTCAGGAGGATATTGTCTCTCTCTGCTCAATTTCTGTATAACCCAGAACCAGTCCAGTGAGGTCTAGGAGATTGTGGTCTGGCTTGGTCAGGGAGTCAGACTTATAGAACAACATGATTGTCCTCATTGCTGCAGGGTATGAATTGAGGGGACAAAACGGGAAGACATTTACAACAGATTGTTACATCGTTGGCTTCTACTAAAGTTAGCTTGTAATATCTATGTATAATTAGAAAAGAACACACTGTTCTGCCATCTAATGTAAGTGGGGTACAACTGTTACTTCCCTTGGCTTGGACAGTGTTCTGCTTAGCTTTAGCTTTGCTATGGTAGTGAAGTGATACTGATGGCTTATATTGAAATACCTAGTATTACTAAACTTTTATCTCATTATTCAATTATACAACTTAGTAAACCTGGAAGAGGAAATGGATTAATCAAGGACAGATTCTTCATTCAGGAAAGAGAGTACTGATTGCTAGCACTTATGCAGTAGTCCTAATGCCAGAACACAGCGTGACTGGAAAGGTCAACTCATTTCTGTGTTTGAGAGATGAGGAAGAGAGGAGAGTGGAGGCACTGGATAGTTAGACACCAGTTAATTATATTGTGTTTATATTGAGTATGTTCCATGAGGTTTATGGAATGCCAATACCAAGTTCTTTGCTTTTTACCAGTGATTTCTTACTGGACAGTAATACAACTTTGCCTCTATCAGCAGATAAAGATTGTAGCAGGAAAAAATAGTACCTATAGTTTTATTGCTATTTTTATTTTCCAGTCATTATAATGTGGTATTCTCTTTCTCTAAACCAGTCAATCCCCTTCATGCACACATATACACATAATGCAAAGCATTGTGACCTATCCTAACCCAAGGAGTCTTTCCATTCCTTTTATTTCTAACTATTAATTTTTAATTATTATGGGTACACATGTGTATATATATATTCACATTGTACATGTGATGTTTTGATAGAGGTATGTAGTGTGTAATAATCAAACCAGGGTAATTGAGTATCCATCACCTCAGGCATTTATCATTTCTTTGTGTTAGGAACATTCTAATTCCACTCTTTTAATTATTTAAAAGTATACCATAACTTATTGTTGACTGTAGTCACTTTGTTGTGCTATCAAATATTGTTCATTCTAATTATATTTTTGGACCCTTTAGCCATCCCTGCTTTATTCAGCTTTCTATCCAAGAATCCTGACATGTTTCGGGAGGCCCCAGTTTGAATTTGGATCCCCATGGGCAGGGATATGGGATGGAGTCCTCTCCTCCATCAGTCTTGGCAGCTATGACAAGAATCACAACATGGGTGAAAGTCTTATTATCTTTGGCACTTCCAGTAGTAAAGCAGTTTGAGAGGCTCTATCCTATACCAACTTTGATATTGTAGTAGTTACAGTGCAGACATATCTTTGGAGGAGATAATATGATAATAATGAAGATTCTGGCTTGACTTCATATAGGTTTCTCTAGCAGGAGCAGAAGAGAGTGATTAAAATAAGAGTCAGTATTTGGCCTGAGTTGAAAAATTAATGTAATGGTTTATTTGTGGGTGTGTATATGCATTTTTCTTCTTTAATTTGTGAGGGCATGGGAACAAAATTAAAAGCCTTGTATAAAGATATATGATTCCACCATTCAAAGATAACTATCCTTAGCATATTGGCATATATCCTTTTAGATTTTTGGTTTTTTATGTATGTTTAATTAACATAACAGTCTTTTTAACAAGGTATTTCACTTCATATAATAAAAATAATGAGATAAACTTTAAAATGCATTCTATTTCATATAGTAAATATAGCAAGTTAATTTATTATTGCAAGTTTAGTAAATATTAATACCAAAAGAAAAAAATACTGGTTGACTAAACACTTAAACTCGTAACTAAGTTTAAAAATCTGTACCATTTTTTAAAAAGTGAATTCAGTGGTTCCTTTTTATAAATGTAAAATACTATATATTAGAGAATTTAAAGTTGCTTTTGAAATGTTTTTATGTACTATATTAATTCACTTTTATAATTGTGTTTCTGCTTCCTCCCCCCCTCCCAGATCCAAGTATTTTAGAACATGCTCAAGAGGTGAGCACTTAACTATAGAGGTAAGTAGTCAAGAATTTGACTGGGTTAACAGTAGCTTCAGAAGGGCAGGAGGGAATTTTTTTGCTAAGGGGGAAGGATCTGAACCCAAATTTTGTATGGACTGTTTGTATTTCAATATTGTTGATGCTAGTGAAGAGAGAAAGAATTGAGGCAGTGGGATGGAGGAGTGAGTAGGGAGGAGGAATTTGTAGAAGATGAAGGTAGAAGATGAAGGTTTGTAGAAGATGAAGGAGTGAGTAGGGAGGAGGAGTTTGTAGAAGATGAAGGTATAGAAAGATTTGATGTTTTGTGTTTTTTTTCACCCAGGACAAATCTGGGTGAAAATACTCTTCTGTCAGTCATGGTGTCTCACTATGATAGCGGTTACAAGGAGCAATGTTTGGCCTTCTCCAGCAGAGAGCTACAGTAGAATCAAAGCTGGAAATTGATTTTAAGCTCCTCCACAGCAGTCACTTTATCTTTGTGTGGAAAATGTAATAAGATGCTGTCTTTACTCAGTCCCTACTGTTGACCAGCTGCTCTACCATTGTAGGTTAGGAATGTCACTGCACATAATTCTTACAGCTCTATTGTAAACAGGTAGTAAACAACCTGTTTTGTGGATAAGAAATCAGAGGCTTAGGTGGAGAAATGGGGCTATATTTAATAAAGCCTCTAAATGGCAGGACCTAAATTCCAATCTAAAATTGCTTGGCTCCAAGGCCTGAACACTACTTCACTGCCTTGTATATTAATAAGAAAACATGTAAAACAGGCATAAGCTTTTTCAAAAAAATCTTAATAATATAAAAAAAAAATTATATGAATAATTTATCATTTTTTAGAGATTCTTTAATTTTCTAAACCTTTTGAATTCGTTTTCTCTCAATCTTTAAACAAAACAATATAACAATAAAATACTTTGTCTTTCTTTCAAGTGGTTATTTATCAAGATATTCATAATTTAAATGCAAATATTTTAATAACCTGATTTCATAGTAATGACTTTCATTAGGTCATTGACCTAATGAATATATTCATTAATATATTATAGGAATTGTTAACATTCTTATGTATTTGAAGAGAGTGACTACCATCTAGATTTTTAGTAAATAATTATATGAATGACTAGATGAATAAATTTAAACACATAGAGAAATTTTTATTTGGTTACCATTTCAGTCTCTGTTTCTTGATTAATTTTCCTTCTGACATAAAATAATGTGTTCTGAACTCACCTGAAGTGGAAAATTCTTATAGTGTGGATTTAAAATAATTGCATCAGATATTCAATTCAGGTTGAAAGCTTTAGTTTTGATTTATTTTAAAATTACTGTAATTCTCTTTTGATTTTCATTCATATAAAGTCATCAGTTTACCCTTGGATAATGTATTAGCTTGCCTTGACCTTTTGTAGGACTTTTTAAAATATCAAATGAGATGATGTATAAGAAGGCACTTAACTATCTTGTAGAAAAATATTATTTTTAAGGTAAAAAAAGTGACATACTTTCTTGTGAGATATGTACTATAGACACATACCCTCCTAACACTTACTTTTTTGTTCTTTCAGTTTGAGAACCTAGTAGAAAGTGATGAAGTAAGTATTTCTGTAGTAGTGCAAAGCCTATACTTTTTATTCTCATTAACCGTCTCATTAGTTCTAACAATTATTTCTATGATATTTTAAATTTTTGTTTTGGAATTTTAATTTCTGGTTTTTGTGTTTACTTTTTAGTCTTTTTTTAAAACTAATTTTACTAATTTAATAAAATTAGTAAAAATTTCCTTCTTTTACTAATTTATATTAGCAAATACTTAAGAACTTTTTACTATATAACATATGTAATACTATACACCTACATACACTGGGTTTAAAGCATTATAGGGAAATCGAACTTCAAAAAGTAATATTTCTAACCTCTTGCCATTAAGTAGGCAGAATACCTCAACAGTCCAGGGTAGAGTTTCTTTAACCATAATTTTTATGGATTTCTGAGGGTGGAATTTATAAAGCCTGTGTTTATAAATTTAGAAATGTAGAATGTGTTTATTCTACATTCAGTTTGTGACTTTAGCCATTTTCTTTTTTATCAGCTATTTTTATGTTGATTTTCTGTTTCATCTTACATAAAACTCAGCCAATTTTAAGATGTATCCCAAACATAGAAATGTTAAAATATGAAAAAAAAAAAATTCAGAATCAGCACATGTGATGTACATGTCTACACTTGATCTTACCCAAATCTGAGAAGCAATGTGGTACATATTTCTTGTGCTCTGATAGAGTTAGAAGACCTATAGTTGTGTGCTAATTTCCAGCTTCACTAATTGCATGAGTTTGCAAATTACTTAACTGCCTTGGAGCCTACTTTCCATATCTCTAAATTTAGTTAGACCAGAAGAACACTGCAAGTTCTGACCTTTTGTCATCTCTGCTTTCTAATGAAAGAGGAAAATATATTAAACCTTTTCTTTAAAAATTTAAATTATTCTTAAGCCCAGCTTTTCTTAGAATGTGTACAGATTACTAGTCTCAAAGTGTAAATTAGCATATGAAAGGTTCTGAAAAGAACTATTTATAAACAATATTATTTTAACTTTTTCAATTTAGCATCTCCCAAATTAATGTTGGTATAAATTCTTTTTTAAAATAATAATGTATGTTTATCATTAAGTAGAACACATTTTGGAAACTATTTTACCTTTCATTTTCTCAGTAAAATATTACCTATTTTCATGGAATCTGTTTCTTCCCTTTCTCAAAGGTCATTTTAATCTTTATGTCTTTTCTTTTAAAAGTTTAAGTGAACACTGAATACATATTTTTAAAGCTTCTGACAAGCAGTAAATATAAGAGTTCTTTCCACCTCCCGTATAGTTCATCCCAGCATCATAGTGCTTTTCCTCAGAGCTTGTGATTCTGTGCATTTTCTTAAGGCACTTTTTATTTGAAGTGTTGGCTGAGGGCTTTTGTTTTGTTTTGTTTTTGTAAATCACTCTTTTCTGTCATGTCATATTTTGTGTTGGGGTTAGTTGAGTGTCATCCTGTTTTATAATACTATTTTCTAAACTAATTCGGACCACTTGGAATTTTATTCCTGCTTTTAACTTAGTCATATATTTTAACTGTCAGATATAGATAAAATATTTTAAATATGCATAACCCTAAATCATTATTGGAAATAGCTATGGTTCGTTCTAGATGAAAAACCTGTAGATAATTTTGTAATCCTGTGAAATAAACAAAAAGTTGATTTTAATTATTTATTGCAATTATATTCTGTAAAGTCACCATAAATGCTAAATGAGTGAATACTGAAGCATCACTCCTAGAGGAAATGAAGGGTTAGGTTCCTGCAAGCTTCTGGTCACAGCATTTTCATCAGCCAATCAGCATATAAACTTGTTTTATGTGTGTTTCTGTTTAAGATACCACGTTTGTGTGTGTGTGTGTATATTTGATTCATTAACTTTGAACTTAAAGGCAACAGCACTAACTCATACCTGAACAAAACTTCTTTATTATACCATACATATTTTCTCCAAAAAGGCCATATCACAGCCTTTTTTCCCTAAAGAACATGAGATAGCCTTTCAGTACTATACTTGGGGTTATTCCACATAGCAAAGTCACCAACAAAAAAAGCACAAAACTTCAAACAACATGGCACTAAGTAGACTGTCAAATGGACACTTATTTATAGTAGGAAAGCTGAAACAAAAAGGCAGAGTATCATCTCCTACTTCAGCTAGGAAAGTGCATTGTTGGTCAGCTCGTTTTTCACTGCTTTCTGCATGTCCTCAAAAGTCTAAGAAAGCTCAGAGATTATTAATTTTGTGGTTACAAATATGTTTTAGCAAATAGGCAAATCCAAGTAATGAGGGATCAACTGCAAATGATGACAACATAAAGGATATGTTGTCTAGTACCATTCTGACCCCGGTTCATTTGGTATATAAGAAATATTTATTAGAAGAAAATTAAGTAGTGTCCATAATTACATAATTAAGCTAGGTATTAAGCTATATTTAATCTTTGAAAAATAGTAAAATTTTAAAGCTTTTTGTTTCAGATATTTTTAATAATGAAATTTATTTACTGTAATAAAAATACTTAAGTAGAAAATTTTATAACTAAATAAAAATTTCATTGGTTTGCCTTAAATAGAATTCAGCCAGTGACATTTTTTTTAATTGTTCAATTCATTTTTGTACAGGGGGAGAGCCCAGGAAGCAATCATAGGTAAGGCTTTAAAAAAAATAATAACTTCTACATAAACTGTAAGAATTATCCAAGACTTTAGGTTCTACCATTTACTTGCTTTGAGACATTGAACAGTTTACATTTCTGAACCTTAGTTTTTGTCTTTCTGAAAGATTGAGGCAAGTAACACTTATCTCAATAGATTGTTTTGAACATTAAGGAATTGATGTACGTCAGTGCCTACGTGCTTTCTTAGAACCTAAGTTGTTATGTGATTTTTAATTTTCTTAAAACCATTTACTGTTGATAAATGTCTTTTAAATTTTTTAACATTTTTCTTCTTTTCCTTTTTTTATGACATTGTCAAACTAGTTCTGTTAAATCTTTTTATTTCTTTCAATAGGAATCAGAAACTTGACACCGTAATTTTCTTAAGCAGCTTTTTTATACTTTATTAAAATTACTTGCACTCCTTGAAAAAGAAGCATCTATCTTTAAGTCAAAAGAGTGTTGCTAATTTATGACAGAATATTGTGAAAAACTGTTATAATTTGAATATATGTTCCTTACCTTTTTTTAGTTTTCAAACATTTATTAAGAAACTGTCATGTGCCAACCACTGTGCTAAATCCCACTGACGCTGGGATTTAAAAATCAGACATGGTCTCTCCATTAGAAGAAAACATCCTGGTCTAGGAGATAGATTCTGGAGATGACTAATTTCATCACTAATAATTTCAATGTGAGATAGGAAAAGCGATGAAGTAGCAGTTACGGAACATGCTAGGAAACCCTGCAGGGGAGGTTCTTTGTCCAGAGTGTGTATGGGGAGTCATGTGTAGGATGATATCTTTAGTGAGTTATCACCTGGGGTTGATTCTTGAAGTACTGATTAGTAGCAATCAGTAATTAGTGGTTGAGAAGAATGTTGGAGAAACAAATAATTGCATAAGCAAAGTGCGAGAATTGATTGGAAAAGGGCACAAGGAAATGATGTGGGGTGGTGAAAATGCTCTGCATCTGGCTTTGGGTGAAGGTTGCCCAAGGACATATAATTGTCAAAACTTTATGAACTGAGCACTTAAAAGCTATATTTCGTTAGCTATATTTCAAGATTTAAAAAAATAAGCCAACTGGGCACGGTTATTCATGCATGTAATTTCAGCACTCTGGGAGGCCAGGATGGGTGGATTGCTTGAGCTCACGAGTTCGAGACCAGCCTGAGCAAAAAGCAAGACCCTGTCTCTACTAAAAATAGAGAGACTGAGGTGAGAGGATTGCTTGAGCCCAAGAGTTGGAGGTTGCTGTGAGCTATGATGCCAACCTCTCTACCCAGGGTAACAAAGTGAGACTCTGTGTCAAAAATAATAAATAAATAAAAATAAAAATATAAATGAATAAATAACCCTTAGGCAGTGGTTAGAACTAGGAGAACAGAAGCAGGAAACATATCTTATATGTAACTAGTTAACCATGATAGCTAAAATTACCTACCTGAGGCCGGGGTTCAGGGAGAAGAGTGAAGTGGTTAGAGTATGGAGGAGCAGTGGTCTGAGGACTAAATAGGCAGACCCTAGAGGAGGAATTTGAAGATGACCAAGAATAATTAGAAAAAAGAAAAGAACCATGAGAGCATGGGAAGGCAAGGGAGGAGGAGAGACAGATGGGCTAGAGGGAATGGGCAACCCTGTGTCCTGTCCCATGAAACTGAGGTAGTAAGGTAAGGACTTAAAATTGCCTGTTGTATTTGACATAGAAGCCACTGATTGCTTTTGCTACAATTATTGAAGTGATGGTAGCAGACACAGGCTGCAGTGAATTGATCTGTGAATGAGTATTAAGAATGTAAAGTAAGAGACACACAGTAGTTAAGAACAAGGAGCTACTCATGCCTGTAATCCTAGCAGGCTGAAAGGCCAAGGCGGGTGGATTGCCTGAGCTCACAGGTTCAAGACCAGCCTGGGCAAGAGCGAGACCCTGTCTCTAAAAATAGCTCAGCGTTGTGGTGGGCGCCTGTAATCCCAGCTACTCAGGAGGCTGAGACAAGAGAATCACTTGAGCCCAAGAGTTTGAGGTTGCTGTGAGCTGTGACGCCACCACACTCTACCAAGGGCAACAAAGTGAAACTCTAGCTCAAAAAAATAAAAAATAAAAAAAAATAAAGAATAAGGCGCTAGACTACCTGGGTTCACATTCTAGCTTTGCCACACACTGTTACTGGCTTGGACATACTCTTGATCTGTTTTTATCTCATTTCCCTCATATATACAAACTATCTGTAAAGCTGCTAGGAAGGTTAAAATTAGTTACTATCTGTAAAGCATTTAGAAGAGTGCCTGGTACATAGTAAGTGCTAGCTGTGGTAACCATTGATACTGTACATTTAATTAATTTCAAGAATTTTGCCTGAAAAGGAAAGAAAAAGGGAAATAGTAGGTAAATGTAGACACAGGTCAAATGGAAGTTTTTCTCCCCTGCTTTCTTTTTTCTTTCCTTCCCTCACATGGAGGAAAGAATGAAGGAATGGGTTAAAGATAAAAGAGGTGGGGTGTGATGGCTCATGCCTGTAATCCTAGCAGTCTGGGAGGCTGAAGTGGGAGGATCAAAATGAGGTGATCAGGAGTTCAAAATCAGCCTGAGCAAGAGAGAGACCCTATTTCAACTAAAAATAGAAAAAAATTAGTCGGGCATGGTAGCACATGCCTGCAGTCCCAGCTACTTGGGAGCCTTGAGGAAGGAGGATCACTCGAGACCAGGAGTTTAAGATTACAGTGAGCTTTGATGATACCGCTGCCCTCTAGCCCAGGCAACAGAGCAAGACTCTGTCTTAAAACAAACAAAAAAGGGTAAAAGAGAGGTACCCATTGATACAGCATTGTCACAGAATTTTCTGGAGTGGGGCAGGGGAAGTGGTCTCAGTGATGAATGATGAATCAAGAGTGTAAGTATAATAGATGAGCAAGTTAAGAAACATTACCTTTTTAGAGGATGGAGGGAATAGGTGGGATGGAATTAATTTAATAGAGGAATGGCAATAAGTTGAGGAACTTCATGATCGATACTCCCCCTTTCTTAAAGTAAAGTGGAGTTGTCTTTTAAGAGAAAAAAGTTTGAATAAGGGACTTAAGAATATGAGGATTTTGTAGTTGTTAGTGTAGGATGTGAGAGGGAGTTGATAGCATGTAAGTAAATGGACTATTGCTGGGGGCTGAGGGCCACACTGACTTTGGTTTTTTTCTAGCAGCCCACAGCAGAAAGGGCTAATCATGGACATGGGCCACAGTCATAAGGAGTAAACTGAGTGAACATGGTATAATGAGAGGAGTTTGCAAAGTTGGATATGTTGGCAAGGAAGTAGTTCAGACCTGCCGTGGTGTCCATGTTAGATAAGTGGAGTGATGGGGATAGGTCAAGCGGGAGAAAAGTGAAGGATCGAGGGCCTGGGGAGACCAGAGTGATGGAGCAGGATAAATGGAGGATTAGGAGTTCAGAATGGTGTGAGGGCTGAAGTCAAAGTGTAGTGACTGAAGTTTTTGTCTTATGATAAGCATTTTGGGATACAGTTCATTATATACACCCTTAGGTTAGATGTGAAGCAGAGCCAGAGTGTGGTTAAATTAAGTTCACATTTCTTCAAAGGTGGTAAAAACTACTCTGATAATATAGCATCTTCTTGGTTTATATACTAGAATATAGCAAGTGGTAAAATGTATACTTTTTACTCTTGTGTCAAATTGCTGGAATATATTTTTATAGCAAAAGTTTCAGAATTTCATTGGCTTTATGGATATTGTATTTGGACTTACACCTATCGGAAGTTTTCTCTTTTTTTTCTTCCTTTCTTTTCTCCTCATCCTTTTCCTTAGGCCTCTTACTGAGGAAGAAATTATTGACCTAAGAGAAAGACATTATGATTCTATTGCTGAAAAACAGAAATATCTTGATAAGAAAATTCAAAATGAGGTAAATAGTCTTTTATGTGACTTAAATATATGTTATCATAAGGTTTCATTTACAGGAGAGAGTTGTCATTAAATAATATATTGCCTACAGTCATCAAGTCTGTAGATAGATACACAGATGAAAGTGATTTAAAAGTGAAAAAATTATTCCAGCCTATTATAATTTCTTATAGTTTGGCTTAATTTATCAGAAATCATGTGCCGCCAAAGAATAAAGATAGTACATTCCTTTAAAAATAATTTCTTAATTCACAAATAGTAACTCTGGCAAGAATATACACCTTTGTGTTTAAAACGAACTTGTAAAAATATTACTCTGTTTCACAATAAGTGTTTCTTTAAAGTGTTTTTGTTTGTCTGGGATTTGTTCTCAGTGAACCAAGTACTTCTAACAATAGTTAGTAGGAGTAGAAGTTAATATTTATAGTTATTTAATGTATTTATAGAAATGGCCTGTAATTACAGTTTTGCTATCAGTACTAAATGGAATTAATCATATTCTACTATACTTTTGAATGTCTGTTTAGTGCCAATTGGTGATTTCAAAAACATTAACTCAAGCCACACTAATAGATGCTAGTATTAGTCTAAAGAAAAAAAAAACTGTGTTGAATTTAGATTTTTAAGTTAGCTTTGGCATGCTATAGATATCACTACAGCAGTTTATATGCTATTATGAATGGCAAGAATTTAAATCTGAAGGTAGCTTTTTGAATACTTTTATAGTAATGAAATTAAGGAGACATGCATGTTGATGGAGAGGCACGAATTTTGTGAAAGCTTAGTTCACTTTGGTAGATGATGATATTATTTAGTTTTAGTTTTTAAAGATCTTAGAGTTAGGAGAGCCAACCAAGTCATGGTGTTAGGTGTTGGAATGATGGCTGAGAATGAAGATCATTGTATATCCTAAGAAACAGTTGTGTATTTATGCAAGTTAGATGCTCCTGCTTCATAACTGACTTTGTAAAGAATTCTATAATGTGTTTCATATCATTTGGGTTATTTTGTAAAAGGAAACATTGAAATTAACAGTCATAAAGATTTCAATTCTGTAATGCTTGGTAGAGATCAATTATTTTTTAATAATTTATTTTTTATTTTACAAATAGAAACATTTTATTTTTAGAGCAGTTAGACAGGTTCTGATTTTTGTTAATCCTTATCGTTTTGTTCATGTACAGTTAGCCTTACAAGAAGAGAAGTTAAGACTAGAAGAAGAAGCTTTATACGCTGCACAGCGTGAAGCAGCCAGGGCAGCAAAGCAGCGAAAGCTCTTGGAGGTGAGGGGAAAAGACCCCAACATATATTAGGGTTGCTTTTCTCCTTATTTTCTCTGACAATCTTAGTTGGGACTTTTTTACTCCTAGAATCAAGGGCTTCTTGTCTAACAACCAAATGTATTTATGCATATTTTCTTAGGACTTTTAAAGGCAAATTACTCCATCTTTAACTGCTAGGAATAACTTCAAATTACATGCTTGATACACAATACAGTTTAGTTTTAGATTAGCAGAAGTTAATTCCTGTTTATTCTGGAGATAAATTTTAGTACTATAGAATTCACTATTCTTTTCAATAAATAAGTACACTTTTAGACTGAAAATACCACAAAACTAGTCTGTAATGATAGTTTCCAAAGCATTAAACAATTCTTTAAACTGCTGGGATTTCATGTGCTTCCCAGAATTAAATCAGTTGTGTGATTTTTGCCATATAAAGATACAGTTTACTTCACATCTTTATTCTTCTGTCCTTGGGAAACTGAGAGTTCAGATCTTGATAAATCTCTGGGATATTATTAGGGAAAGCAGCATATTTACTATATCTTCACCCTATATGATCATATGGCATTATCATAATATCTCACAGCTATAAATAACAGATACTTAACGGAGTCCTGGTTAAGTGTCAGGAACTAGTCTAAGCAATTAACATGTTTTACCTTGTTTAATTCTCACAACAATCTTAGGAAATGGTGTTTTTAATCCCTGTTTCATACATGAGGAAACCGAGAGACAGATAAGTTTTATAACATGCTGGAGATCCTATAGCTAATAAGTGGCAGAGCCAGAGTTCAAACACAGCAGTGCTTAGCAAGTATCCTGCTTAGTATCTTCTTCCTTATTTAGCCTGTGTCGATTCACTACTGTAGTGTTAACTGAAGTAGGACAAATGTGTCACATGTTAAAACTCACAGAAATTGAAAACTCACGTCTATAATATTGCTGTGTGATTTCTGTGTGAACTGTGTCCTTTCTCTGTTTCAGCAGATTAATTATAGAGGAGAGTGTCTTTTTTCTGGTTCTAAATAATGGAAAATTTTAAAAATTAATTTTACTTTCTAAGAAATAAAAGTATTACTTAAGTCTTTTTTATTTATTTTTTTTTAATTAAATCATAGCTGTGTACATTGATATGATCATGGGGGTAATAAGTACTCTTTTTTGCTGTAATAAATTATGTATTGCCTGCCTTTTAAAGACAAAGCATTCCATAAGCAGCATCCATTTGGGTGATTTCCAAGGTTCTCTTTGAGTTTTTTCTTCCCTGACTACATATTTGAATAGGAACACATTACACACTATATAACATACACTGACACACTGACATACACAGACATTCACTAGTCATTTGATTTTTTTAATAACCCTGAGTTTGCAAGGTCAGTAAAATAGTCATCTGTAACTTACAGATAAAGAAACAAAAGGTAAAGGCCATCCCAGGCATACAAAGTCTGGTCCCCAAGTCTGACAGGTCTTCTAAATCCTAGTCAATTGTATTTATTATTTCTGAGTCAGCTTAGCCAAGTCTTATACATCCTTTGTTTTGTTGCTATTTATTTCACGGGGAATAGAACTTCATGTATTTCTTTTTTCTTTTTTCTTTTTTTGAGACAGAGTCTCACTACGTCACCCTCGATTGAGTGCTGTCGCGTCACAGCTCACATCAACCTCACATTCTTGACCTCAAGCAGTTCTTTTGCCTCAGCCTCCTGAGTAGCTGGGACTACAGGTGCCCACCACAAGGCCTGGCTATTTTTTGAATGGAGTTGTCATTGTTTAGCAGGCCCCGGCCGGGCTCAAACCCTCCAGCCTCAGTGTATGTGGCTGGCGCCCTACTCACTGGGCTACGGGCGCTGAGCCCTTCAAGTATTCTTTTAACTATTCCTTTTCTCCTCATCATCCTTTCAGTTATTAGGAGGCTCTTAGATATACTAAGAATGTTGAGGCCAGCAATGTTTTTTATATCTGTTTAAAAAGTTAACTTTTTTACAATACTCTGAATATTCTGATAACTTAGGGATTACACTGCTAAATTGAGAAAAATTCTACCATAAATAAGAGGATGTAGAATTAAATAATGATGAATTTAAGGAAAAAGACTTCAAAAGAATAACTTTAAGATTTTTTTTTAAACTAGGAAAAAATACTTTCTGGTATTGTATGAATGGTTTTTAAAAAAACATACTTTTACAACAGAGTGATTTTGTACCACATTCTGTTTCCAAAGCAAGAGAGGCAGAGAATTGTGCAACAATATCATCCTTCCAACAATGGAGAATATCAAAGGTAAATAGTAAAACATTTCTTCTTCCCTTTGTGGTAGAAAATTTTATTTCCACATAGAACATAGTTCACCTAAGGGTGATACATATCCATATTTATGTGTTCCCTAAAAATTATTGCTTCTAAAAGACACTGCGTTGGAAGAATATGGAGGAATTTTAAGTTGAAAAGTGATCATCATTTATTTAAATTGGCTTTAGTGCATTTTTAAGAGTGGTCACATCTTTGATATAGAAAGCGATTCAGTAGCTGAATTCCTTCAGGTGACTTGTTTATAACTTACTTGTTTGTGTTTTCATTAGTCCCACTTTTTTCTTAGAATTAAATTTATATGTGAGCATTTTTTGAAAGAGATATTTTAATGTCACCTTTGCATGAATATCCCTACTCATTCAGAGAACCTTAATCATACTTCATTATTATAAATTGGATGGTTGGGATTGTGGCTAAGCTTTGGACACTTGACTTTAGTATTACCCCAAATTAAGACGTATTTTCATGAGGTTATTATAACTGTTCAGCACTTACTGATAGGCCTTCAAATGAAAGGTCATCAATAACTTAAGTATTTGGTATATTGTATATACTATGAATATGGAAAAAAATACATTTCACTTTTATTACAGTTCAGGACCAGAAGATGACTTTGAATCTTGTTTGAGAAATGTAAAGTCACAATATGAAGTTTTTCGAAGTAGTAGTAAGTCTTTTAAAGTGTTTTCTGTACATTTGAATGTTTTATGCTACAGTAAACAGATAATTAGAGATTCTGGCTTTGTTTCTGTAGGACTTTCAGCCCTTCGATTTGTGTTGCCAGATATATCAATTAATGAGCCATTAATTATACAACATCATCTTCTATTTTTAAAAAGGAGTTTGGAACAAAAGAAAATTTCAGGCTATTTCTATAGATTCATTTATAAAGCCTTTCTTCATTTTCTTTCTGATTTTCTTTCTCCCTTTCCAAAAAAAAAAAAAAAAAAAAAAGGTGAGAGGAAATAAAAGGTATACTTAGTTTTTTACTTATTACAAATTGATTTATAAGATTAAAAGTTTCAAAAGTCAAAGCTCCTCTGCTGCCCAGCAATGGTTCCTTTTGAAAATATAGACTACTTTTCATTTATCTTTTTATGTTTTTTTTCCTCCTTTGTAATTGGGGGGGGAAAGCAAACTACCTAGATTTCATTTTATTTGAGAAGTTTATAAGTCATTTAAATTTGCAGGTTGTGGTGCTTAAATGGTAAAAAAGAAAGAAATTACTTTATACTGTTCTCTATTACCAAAGTAATATACTTCAAGAAATGTTTCTTGTAAAGTTAAAAGGAATAATAATATTTAAAAAGAGAGAGAATTGCTGCAAAACAAAGTGTTCTGATGGAAGAGTACAGATGACAGCATTTAATTATATTTGGTGTATATTCTAGGACTGTCATCAGATGCCACAGTTTTGACACCAAATACAGAAAGCAGTTGTGATTTAATGACCAAAACTAAATCAACTAGTGGAAATGACGACAGCACATCCCTAGATCTCGAGTGGGAAGACGAAGAAGGTATTTTATAATTCACAATTCCATCTGAGAAGTTTAACTTAATCTGCATGTATAAATCTTCTACCTTGATCTTTTACTTTATTTAATAGAAATAAATGCAAGGCCTTGAAAAATCATATAAAATTTCCATTATATTAGTTATTATCATTATTTGTAAATTGTTTAGAAAGTTGTTTATTTTTAATGTTTCTAGAAATATAGAAAATGTGCATTGAGGTTTCTATATTCTAGCCCATGATATTACTCAATATGAAAGATTATTGCTTTTTGTGGGCCGTCTGTAGCCAAAAGTTAATTAACTTTTGATTCATTATAAGTTAGTGATTTAATTATTAGTGTTTTTGGTGGAAAAGAAATTGTAACTTGGATATGAGTTTGAATTTTAGCTGACATGTTTTCATAGTTGTAGTTCATTGGGTAGATTACTTAGTTTATCTAAGCAGAGTTTGCTTATCATAAAAAGGAAATGCTAAACCTATTTTAAAGGATAATTTTCATTGTCATATATTTAGGGTGAAAAAATGCCTGGCACAAAATAGACATTCAATAAGTACCTGAACAAATGAATGGATGAATGTTGTGAGGATTAAATTTTATATGTGTACACATAATTTCAGTATAGGGTTTGGCACACATGAGGTACTTGTAATTGTAGCTAAAATGTTGATTTTATTTTAGAAAGCTATTTCACTGAATAATACCCAAGTTTTTATTATCATTTTAAGAAATACACATTCTGGAAAGGAGAACTTAGTTATAGCATCTAGAATTTTAAGGAAAATAATAAGCATTAAACATTTCATAGAATTTTAAGATAGAATGGACCCTAGGTATCCTCTAGTCGAGCAATTTGTTTTAT
Source organism: Loris lydekkerianus (assembly GCA_963574355.1). NCBI lineage: Eukaryota > Metazoa > Chordata > Mammalia > Primates > Lorisidae > Loris > Loris lydekkerianus. The sequence continues at coordinate 17,145 of CAUYPK010003053.1, forward strand.
CAATAAAAGAAATAGGTACACAGGGAACTTGAATAGCTTTCTCAAAGATTACATCAACCGTCTTAAGTCTTCTCAGCTGGACACCATTTCCTCATTCTTGTACTTAACATTATTGCATATTTGATGACTTTAAATTTTATTATGATTTTAGCATCTTGTTCAATTGATCTAAAGCCTTTCAGATCGTTTAATTATTGTTTGTATCATCCATACTGTCAGATTTGAAGATATCTTTCTAGGTCATTATTCAAGTTATTAACATACCATATATACTCAAGTATAAGCCAAGTTTTTTCGGCACAAAATTTGTGCTGAAAAACCCGAACTCGGCACAAATTTTGTGCTGAAAAAACTCGGCTTATACTCAAGTATACACAGTAGTTATTAAACCAGACTAGTCTAGGTAGAGAACAGAGCCCAATGAAAATCTGCTTTTTGGATGATGTATATAAATCCTCAGAAGCAAATCTACCACATACAAATCCACAAAATTATATTAGGATCTAGCTCATGTTTTTATCTTGTCTATAAAAATTACTTGCTTTACCAAGTTGAGTCTTTGTGATTTTTTTCAGGAATAACAGACAACAGGTACACAGATTTAAATGTTCTTTTATTACAGTAGAATCTGTATGGTCAGAAAACAAAATGATTAAATGTGTCTGAGGATGTCCTTTTATCTCTTTGCCAGTCCCAGATTTTAATTGTTACTAGTGTTGATTCTGTACTTAAAATTCAAATTTCTTTTCTGTCCCACTCTCCCTTCCTTTTGCCAATAAAATAATATTGCTTTTATTGTCCGAAATTTTTGACACTTTCACTTTACCAACCATTTCATTCTGTTTAGAATTCGATCTACAATGTCCAATAGTAATATCTCTACTTAGTTCTGGTATGAAGTCAGAATAGCTTAAGACCACAGACTTTGGAGCCTTGCTGAACGTATTAAAATTCCTGCTTCACCACTTTTTAGCTGTGTGATCTTCCACAAATCAGTTAACCTGTTTGCCTTCCTTTCCTCAACTGCAGAATAAGGATAATGATAGCACTGTACTTCATAGACATGTTGAAGATTAAATCAGTTACTAATATACATGAAAGGCGTCCAACATTAACTAGAACCTAGTAAATGCTGGAAAAATAGATGTTGTCATCATTATCATTAGAGTGATTTTCATTCTCTGGGAAATGAAATAACATGTGGGTAGAAAAGGACCTTGGCAAACATACTGATTTGATCATCAAACACTAATAGCAATTGAAATCCTTCATCCATTCTGTTTTATTTATGGCTCTTCAGAAATTTCAGCTTATCAGATGATCAATGTTGCGTCAAAACTGCCCTGTGGTGAGTATTAATGTTTATTTTTATCTAAGGTATACTTCAGGATTAGACCCCAACAATTTTCTTTAAGAAGGCCTCCATGGGACAGGCTATGACTTAATTTATAAATCAAGTCTGACAAATAAGAAATATAATGCTAAACTGGGAAGTTTCTTAATGTAGCTTTTGATCTTCACTGAGATTTCTAAAAACTCTGTTCAAATCATAGGTATGAATAGAATGCTTCCAATGAGAGAACGGTCCAAAACAGAGGAAGACATTCTCCGGGCAGCACTTAAGTATAGCAGCAAGAAGACTGGGAGTAATCCTACATCAGCCTCTGACGATTCCAATGGGCTGGAGTGGGAGAATGACTTTGTTAGTGCTGAAATGGATGATAATGGCAATTCCGAGTATTCTGGATTTGTCAATCCTGTATTAGAACTGTCCGATTCTAGCATAAGGCAATTTGATACAGATCAACAGACTCGATAGGGTAAAATAGTGTGACCCTGTTTATCAGTTACAGCCAAATGTTAAAAACCAACTAGAATGTATAAATGGTTATGCTGAGCCTTTTTTTAAGGAAAAGGTAAGAAACCATGTTGTAAATACTTATTTCATTAAAAAGGAATAGAGATGATAGGATAGATCTGAATTGCTTCAGAATTAAGTGCAATTTCATCATCTGCCTTCTGCTTTTCAAGACCAATTTAATGGCCCTGTCATGACACCAGTTAAATTTATTTCAACATTTTTCTTTAAGCATTCTTGTTTATTATTATAGATCTTCGCTTTAAAAATAATTTTTATTACTTTTATTGTGAATGCTTTATTAAGCCTATCTTATTAACTGTGAAATATATTAAGACTTTTTTTGTTCATTCTCAGCAGATGTGAAGGGAGCATGAGGAGGGACCATCAGTGTCAGATTTAGAATAGTGTTCCCTTTCTCTAGCTTTATTTTTTTCTGTAAGTTCTTTGAATTTTATTATCTAATAGTAAGCACAATTAATTTGAATGGATGATTCTAAGAAATGCTAAAGTATTGGCTTCTTTTTATACTTATTACAAATCCTAGTATGATAATGTTGATTCATTCTGAACAAAGGATAATATAAAAGTAAACATTTCAAGTTGGTAATAATCATAAATAATATTTAAGAAAATATACATATTTAGGTTTTCTGCTTCATTTTACATGCCACTGTATTGACTAAGTTAATTGATATACAGTATTAAGTTTCTAGGTGCCATTATTTTTTTTGATTCTATATTTCCAATGAATGATCTTAGAAAGATTTTACACAGAACATACTCTCTGCATGATTTAAGAAAAAATCTAAAAAGGTAATTACGGGTATTTCAAAGTAAATGAAATCCTTTCTGGTATGAAAGGCTCCGTTGATTTTATTAAGTTCTCTTTGCCTTGTAGTACAAGGTGTTTTAATGGGATGAAACTAAGTATATCAATATACAACTGCATTTTGTGATAGGCAATTAGCTCTTCTTTTCTCTAAAGTTTACATATCAATATAATAGGCCAGGGATATAAAACACTCCCTGCTTTCCTTGGTTTTGCTGAGGACTGAGTATGATTTTAGTAAGCAAGCTGTTTTTGGGTTTTCCTCAGTGTTTTTCTTTTTTTTTTCTTTTCCTTTTCTTGTAACAATGACAGTGCATGTTTTCAAAAATTTAGGAAGGTCCAGATATAAATAGTAACTTAAATTTCCTGCTGTACTTAAAAAATTATGTGGCCCTTTCAATATTTGAACTGCTAAGCAATGACATATGTAATTTTATCTCCTTTTTATTTCACAGAATAAATATAACACTTTAAATATGTAAATATAATATATTAGGTAATGCTATTATTTATGTCTGTCTTAAAATGATTTAAGTTGTAGCTGTGTCAGTGGAAATATTTTAAAGGTAATCTATATTCACATTGCCTGGGTTAATGCTTTTTAAAGTTTGTATACATCAGATGTATATTTTCAGTTTGGCATAAGCTACTATTGTAATTTTTCTTGGCTTTTTGTTCATAAAGAATTTTTGGAAGGAATGGTGATTTCTCAAGGATTGTGAATAAACACATTTTTACATTAATGGTAATAAATTATTTATTACTGGTTTTATTCCACGAAGAATTCCATGAAGGTATTCTGACTCCTGACTTATAATGTTAAATCTGATATAAAGACAAAAAATAATAAGTTAGGAAAGCAAGATGAAACTAAACTTGAAAGTGTGTTTGAACTGCTAAGAAAAAGATGTTGACTTTTTGCTATGTTTGTAAAAAATACTAAAAATAGCTTATTAGGTTGTGTTCCAACATTATTGGAATATTCTGTGTCTGGTGGGTTGTCAGGGACAAGGCAGTAAAATGACATACAACGTCCCTGCTCTTCTGCTTACCATTCTGGTCAGAGGGGGAGACAATAGTAGGTAAGTATGTAAGTAAGAAAATGACAGATCACAAAGTATGTAAGATGACAGGGGCGATTGGAGGCCTGTTGACTACTTTTAATAGGTCAGCATAATCCTCTCTCAGGAGATATTTGAGCTAAGACTTAATTGTTGAGAAGGCAGTGAGTTTAAAAAAAAAAAAAAAAAAAAAAAAAGCCTGATATAAAACATGTTGAAATAAAATGGTCAAAAAAGAACACTTTTGTTGATATGGGGGTTTGTAAAAAAAAAAAATGCTAGAATCTCAAACATGGT